>JAXQQM020074909.1:0-12638 GCA_034641835.2 Pinus albicaulis | reverse complement strand
CCGACAGCTGTTGGAATATTTAACATTCCAGAATAACAATGGAGAATAAAATTCTCCCTCTTCAACACAGAGAAAATATAAAAAAAATCTTCACTGGAGACAGAGCTTTCACTGTAAACACTATTTCATTAAACTTCAAAAACTTGGTTACAAAATCACCTCTGCCTGAGGGAATAAAAAAAAACTTTGACTGCTTCAAAACACAGTTCAAAACAACTCACACTCTCTAAAATTTCACTCTGGAAAAATACTCTGTCTCTTCAAGAAAATGAATGCACTGCTGTGCCATTCAAAATTCTGTTACACTGCTGTGCACATCAAATTTTTACTGCTGCTGTGTGTAAAAAAAACTTCCAATACTAAAACTCAGCACTGCTGTGCTATATCTGCCTTTTTCACTGCTGTGTGAAAAAATAAAAACTTACAATGCATATTTTCTCACGGGCCCTTTTTAACTCTATATGCCTCAGCACCTTTTTTTTAATATATAAAAAAAAAGCTATTTTAAAACTAAAATAAAATAATAAAAACTAAAATCAAAATTCACTATGGCCCACGGCCTCCTTTTGAAATGTGCAAATAATATGTATGCAATACATATATATTTGTGGACTGTTCGCACGACTCTTTTTTTTTAAAACAAACATTAAAACAAACTTTGACTTTGTGTTTGAACCGGACGTCAAAACAGAAAATTAAACCAAACTACATAAAAATCCCGGGTGCCAAAAAGTTGCTGCTGATGTCACCAATTTGTGATGCGGGATTTTTATTAAATCCGCCCTATAAGTTTCCCCGGGTCCGATTTTTAGCGATCCTGTACGGAAAAAGTGTGATGCGGGATTTTTCATAAATCTGGTTTATGAAATTTCAGGTCCGGGCTGCTCCAATTTCTCCGTATCGAAAGATTACTGCGCTGAGGTTGACTGCACAAGCAAAAATGGCAAGCGGCTACTGTGTCCTGCAAAACAGAAATGGTAGGCGGCTTACACAGCGGAAAGTAATTTCAACACTCCCCCTTACTTTCAGCTGCTGGGTTATCAGTCATACCCAGACATTTCCTCAAAAACTCAAAACTTTTCTGCCCCAATGGCTTGGTCTGAATGTCTGCAAACTGCTCCTGAGTTTTGCAGTGTTCCAAAACAATTTCACCATTGTTTACCAATTCTCTGATGTAATGAAACTTTGTGTCAATGTGTTTCGTTCTCTTGTGAAACACAGAATTCTTGGATAATGCAATAGCTGAGCTATTGTCACAATAAATCATTGTTCCTTTTACTTGCTCTTGGCACAAACTTCTTAACATCCTCCTCATCCAAATTGCTTGACAAGCTGCTGCTGTGGCTGCCACATATTCTGCCTCTGCTGTAGACAATGCTACAATGGGTTGTTTTTTAGAAGCCCATGAAATTGCTCCTGAACCCATGTGAAAAACATAACCGGAAGTGCTTTTCCGATCATCTACACTTCCAGCCCAATCACTGTCAGTGTATCCAACTAAATCTGAATTTTCTGAAGTAGTATATAAAATACCAAATCTTTTTGTACCTTTAACATACCTCAAAATTCTCTTCGCTGCCTGCCAATGTGCATCCTTTGGCTTCTCCATAAATCTGGAAATTAAGCTAACAGCATGCATTATGTCGGGCCTAGTTGCAGTCAAATACATGAGGCTGCCAACTATGCTCTTATACAAGCTAGGATCAAAATCCTTGCTGTTGTCCTCTCTGTTGAGTTTTAATCCCATCACTGTCGGAGTGATCGCTGCTTTGCTCTCCTGCATATTAAATCTTTCAAGCACTTCATTAACATATTTTGCCTGTGAGATAAAAATCCCATTTTCATCTTGTTCTACTTCTATTCCTAAGAAGTATTTCAACAAACCCATGTCAGTCATTTCAAATTCTTCTTTCATGATTGTTTTAAAATTTTCAATAAGATAATCATCATTACCTGTGAAAATAACATCATCAACATATAAAACTACAATCAACATTTTTCCATCTTTTTCTTTGATGTAGAGGGTGGGTTCTCCCTCACACTTTTCAAAACCATTTTCCAGTAGATATGAATCTATCCTACTGTACCACGCTCTTGGCGCTTGCTTCAACCCATAAAGAGCTTTCTTCAACTTGCACACTTTGTGCTCTTGGCCTTTCTTTTCATAGTCGAGAGGTTGTTCAATGTAAACCTCTTCCATTAACACTCCATTTAGGAATGCTGACTTCACGTCCATTTGGTAAACTTTCCACTTGTTTTGTGCTGCTATGGACAGCACTGCTCTCACGGTTTCCATTCTAGCAACCGGTGCAAAAGTTTCTTCATAATCTATTCCATGCTTTTGCTTATACCCTTTGACAACAAGCCTTGCTTTGTGTCTCTCTATTTTGCCTTCAGCATTACTCTTGGTCTTGTAGACCCATTTAACTCCAATGACATCTTTACCTTTTGGGAGTTCAACCAAATCCCATGTCTTGTTTCTTTCTATGGCATTAATCTCCTCATCCATAGCTTCTATCCATTTCTTTTCCTTAATAGCTTCTTCAAAATGAACAGGGTCATCAACATGACAATATAAAGCAAACAAAGAATTGATACCTTCATTTGCTGCCTCTTGTGCATAAATGTCATTCAAATTTTTGAACTTCTTACCTCTTTCACTTGATGTACAAATGCTTGAAGAAGCACTTGAATTTCCTCCTTGTGGTGTGCTTGGAGAAGCACTTTCATTTCTCCTCAAGGGTGTCTCTTGCTTCTCTTGTGTTGGTGCTGCTGTTTGGGGATGTATTTCAGCCAATTCATCATCATCTTCATCATGAGATAAACAATGTTTAACATTCATTGTTTTCTCTATGCTTCCATCCCAAGCTTCCTCCTCAATAAACTGAACATCTCTGCTCACAATAAACTTCTTGGTGGATGGGTTGTATAACCTATAGGCCTTGGATTCCTCACTGTATCCAATGAAAATACATTTCTCCCCCTTGCTGTCCAACTTCTTCCTTAGCTGATCCGGAATGTGTGCATAAGCCACACATCCAAAAACCTTCATGTGTGTGACACCTTGTTTTGTGCCACTCCATGCCTCTTCCGGCACTTTGTTCATCACTGCTTTTGTAGGGCACCTATTCAAAATGTATGCTGCACAATGTACAGCTTCAACCCAATAATCATTAGGCAAATGCTTTTCCTTTAACATACTCCTCACCATGTCCATTATGGTTCTATTCTTCCTTTCGGCTACTCCATTTTGCTGCGGAGTATATCTAGTTGTAAGCTGCTTTTGAATACCATTTTCTCTACAAAAACGTAGAAAATCTTTAGAGATATACTCACCTCCTCTATCAGTCCTTAGAACTTTGATGTGCAGCCCACTTTGGTTTTCCACAAGTGCTTTGAAATTGCAGAATTTTTCAAACACTTCACTTTTATTTTTCAAGAAGTAAACCCAATTTTTTCTTGTAAAATCATCTATGAATGTTAACATGTAGTGGCTGCTAGCAAGTGATGGAGTTTGCATCGGTCCACACAAATCTGAGTGGACAATCTCTAAGGGTGCCTTTGCCCTTATGCTTTTTCCGGAAGGAAAACTTTCTCTGTGTTGTTTCCCAAGAATACAACCTTCACAAAGGCTGTCCGACTTCTCTATCAATGGTAAACCTCTTACCATTCCTTTTCTATTCAACAAATTAAGACCTCCAAAGTTGAGATGTCCAAATCTCAAGTGCCACAACCAATTTTCATCTTTTGGTTCGCTTTGGATAGCCTCTTTTGCCACTGCTGCTATCTTTTCTTCATTTTTCAGATCTGCTCTCATTCTAAGAGGGAACATTCGGTTCCTTGTCATCTTCACTTCAGCAATACATTGTTTGCTGGGTGGTTTGTCCATGATGGTACAAACATCATCCTCAAAAAACACATTGTACCCCTTTTGAACAAGCTGTCCAATACTTAAGAGGTTACACTTCATTCCTGGAACATAATAGACATTTGCTATGGATTTCTTTGCACCTTTCCTTGTTAGAACATTTACATTCCCTTTTCCCATAACAGACACTTTACTATCAGTCCCTAGTGTGACTTGTGACTTCACACTCTCATCTAGCATAGAAAACATTGCTAAGTTTCTTGTCATATGGTTACTGCAACCGGAGTCTAGAAACCATAAATCCTCATTCTTTTCTTCAGCCATATTACAAGCCAAAAACAAATTATCTTGGTTGATATTTTCTCTAGTGAAATTTGCACTAGTTCTATTTCCCATATCATGTTGTTTCTTTCTACATTCATTAGCATAATGACCATATTTTTTACAATAGTGACATTGGACATTGGACTTATCATACCTCTGTCCTTGAGCATTCTGCTGACCACTCTGCTGGCTACTGCCTTGGCCTTGATGCTGATTTGGATTGCTGCCTCTTCCTTGAGCATTTGCTGGACTGTTTCTTCCACCTCTGTTTTGGCTTCTGCCTCTTCCTCTTTTGTTTCCTCTGCCTTGCCCTCTTCCTCTTCCAAAAGACATCTGGGTCTTAAAGGCATGTTCGAGAGATGAGTTTTCACTTCTACCCAATCTCTGCTCATGAGTCATCAGTGATGCATGTAGCTCATCCACTGTGAACTTTGTGAGATCTTTAGTCTCCTTTATGGTGGTGACAATCACATCGAATCTTGAGGGTAGACTCCTCAAGAGTTTTTCCACAATCCTCTTCTCTTCAAGAGTCTCTCCATGAGATCTTATTTGTGTGACCATTCCAATCACATGAGTGAAGAATGAGTCAATAGTATCTGACTCTTTCATACGGAGAGTCTCAAAGTCTCTCCTTAGCAACTGAAGTTTTGCTGTCTTCACTTTTTCCATGCCTTGATAGGCTGTCTTGAGAGTTTCCCATGCTTCTCTGGATCTCTTGGCTGCTGCTATCCTTGGAAACACACTCTCATGCACTGCCTGATACAATAAGAAGAGAGCCATGGAGTCTTTCTTCCTATTGCTCTTCAGCAACTCTCTTTCTGCCTGAGTTAAATCTTCAAACTCTTCTTCATTTGCTGGCTCTTCAAAGCCATCCTCAACAAATTCCCATAAGTCTTGGGAGACAAATAATGCTCTCATAGTTATTGACCAGTAGTCATAATTTTTCCCATTAAACATTGGGAGATGGACATTTCCCATACCCATACCAGTGCTGGCTCCAGCCATTCTGCACTCTTAACTATGATTAAAAAAACTTGACTGTGTATGTAAAACAGCTCACTGTTCTGCAACAGTGACTCAAAAAACTGTATAGAGAAATACCTTTGGATTCTTTGGCTGAGTCTTCACACTGCTGGAGAAGCTGCTGCAACAAAGAACTCCTTTCCTTCAGCTTCTTTAATCTTCAAAGAGCCTGGACTAGCTCTGATACCATGTTGGAATATTTAACATTCCAGAATAACAATAGAGAATAAAATTCTCCCTCTTCAACACAGAGAAAATATAAAAAAAAATCTTCACTGGAGACAGAGCTTTCACTGTAAACACTATTTCATTAAACTTCAAAAACTTGGTTACAAAATCACCTCTGCCTGAGGGAATAAAAAAAAACTTTGACTGCTTCAAAACACAGTTCAAAAACAACTCACACTCCCTAAAATTTCACTCTGGACAAATACTCTGTCTCAACCAAAAATGAAAGCACTGCCATTACTGCCAAAAATACGACACCTTCTTGTGACCATCAAATTTTTGCTTCTTTGTGTGTAAAAATAAAACTTACAAACTAAAAACTACTGCCTTTGCTGGCTCACCAAGTCTTTTTACTTACCTTTGTGTAAAAAGAATTCAAAACTTACCATGCATATTTTCTCACGGGCCCTTTTTAACTCTATATGCCTCGGCACTTTTTTTTTAATATATAAAAAAAACTATTTTAAAAGCGAAATAAAATAATAAAAACTAAAATCCTCATGACATATGGCCCACGGCTTTCCTTTTCACTTATGTGCAAATAATATGTATGCAATACATATATATTTGTGGAGCATTCGCACGACTCTTTTTTTTTAAAACAAACATTAAAACAAACTTTGAATTTGTGTTTTGAGCTTAGGACGTCAAAACGGAAAATTAAACCAAACTACATAAAAATCCCGGGTGCCAAAAGGATTCTTCTTGATGTCACCAATTTGTGATGCGGGATTTTTATTAAATCCGCCCTATAAGTTTCCCCGGGTCCGATTTTTGGCGATCCTGTACGGAAAAAGTGTGATGCGGGATTTTTCATAAATCTGGCTTATGAAATTTCAGGTCCGGGCTGCTCCAATTTCTCCGTATCGAAAGATTACTGCGCTGAGGTTGACTGCACAGACAAAAATGGCAAGCGGCTACTGTGTCCTGCAAAACAGAAATTGGAAGGTGGCTGGCTGCCTGTACGTTGCAGCGCTGAGAGTAATTTCAACAACAGCTACCATATGCTTCCAGATCGAAGCCCTCAGTTCCTTGGCCACAGTCTCGAGAGCCGCAGTAGATGTTGTTGTCGTGGGAAGAATTGGAAGATTCAACTTTTTCTGTTGTTGCTCAAGACGAATATTTACTGGCGTAGCTCGTCGATGGTTAGAAGTCTTCAATGCTGCAACAGATTTTTGAACTGCCTTGTTTTTCACTCTTGGAGACACCCTCCCTGAAGCCTGTGCATATGCGTTGGCTGCAAAGAATGCCTCATATTTCTGACTAGCCAATGCCTTGCCTAAAGCATCCACTTCAATAAGCTTTTCTGCAGCAAAATCTAAGCAAGAGTTATTTTCAATGTCAAGATTTGTTTCATTTTCCAAATCCACAACCGTGTGCAAGAGGGAGCAAGAAGTAGAGACAACTAGTTTATCTTTCCCAACTATGCTTTCAAGGCCTTCCAAATAGTCAATGAAGCAGCCAGATCATTGGCCCAAATATTTCGGCTATCAACTACTCCTTCTACGCAAAAATCTTGTTTGTGTTCGAGCCTCTGTTCCCATAGAATCACTACGGTCAGTCTTCCCATTTCCATCAGACCGCGGATTTGGCTCATCTTCGGCTGCCCACTGCTGCTCCGTTCCCTTCTACTGTTTGCAGAGAAGACTTCTAGCCTCAACACAACGTTCGAAATTTCTTCCAATTGAGAAATCAACAGTGCATTCTTCATCTCCGTGTCATGTGACACATTTCTGCTTTGTTAACAGTTGCTATAACTGCAATCTCAATGGTTTAGAACTATGACATCATGGCATCCCGTGGTTGCATAAAACCTCGTCTATGCTTCCGATGCCACCATAACTATGACACATCACAACTCCGTCGCAATGTATATTGAAGCTCGGGTTGTTAAATTCAACCTAGCCATCGGACTTCACACTTCTGCGTTCTTAGCTCGTTGGCTCCGATGGTGTGCTAACTGTTTCCAATCTACGACATCCAATTGTCCACAGTGCTCGTCATCTCTGTGCCGACTGACTGCATATGAGGACAATGTGGTGAAATCGTTAGAGGCCCATGTTGTGCGCTGACGTGTTGCCTTCGTGGCACACCAATCCCTACGATCTTGGAATCCATCTCCTACATTGGTGGATGATGTTGACTTTCAAGCTACGCAACAATGTTAAAGAATTAGTTCCGTTGATTAGTTAAGAATTAGTTTTCATTCAGTTCCATTTTAGTTTCTCAATAAGCGTCAGATTACTTGTATAAATAGTTCACATCAGTAATTCTTCAAAGTGTGTTTCTCCAATAATTTATTCGGTTCCTTATTGTTTTTCTGCTTCTCCCTTTTGTGAAATTGTCATGGTATCAGAGTGTGGTTAGAATCTCTATTGCCTGAGAGTTTGTGCAGAGGATTCGTTGTTTGAAGCAGAGGAATCGATGTTTGACGCTGCTGTTTGAGGGATTATTTTGGAGATCTGTTTTCGTTGGAGAAAAGCGATCTGTTGCACTGTCTGTTCCTATCTGTTATGCTCTTTGCTACCACCGGAGAAAAGCGTTTTGAAGTTGCTATCCAGAGTGAGTAGAGCTGTTGTCTGTTTTTTAAATTTTGGCCAAATTTGTAATAGTGAGTCGCTATCCGTATGTTGCTAATTGTAAATAATCTAGAATTGTAATTCTTGAACCGCCAGTGAACCATATAAAATCGGCAGTAAAGGCATAAAGAGCGTATTGTTCGTTATTCACATTACGCAGTTGTTTTTCCAACTTTTATTTCTGTTCTTATATTCAGAAGATTCGTTAGATCACCTTATTGGAACCAGATTTTCAGATTTTTCATTGTCTCATGACTAAATTGAATAACGGGGTTGCCTTATGATGTAAAAGTTGTGTATTATGTTCTACAATCAGAGAACAAGAGTATGTTGAATTGAGGTTTTTTTTTATTTGCTTCTAATAAAGGAGAAAACACTGCTGGTTTATTAAAGGTGATTGTTTTAAACATGGCTTCGACAAGTCAGTTTGCTATCTCGACACCATTATTTAGTGGAAAAAATTATGATTTTTGGAGTCTTAAAATGCAAGCTTGTTTACAAGGCTTAGGGTGTTGGGAATCAATAGAGTTGGGGTTCGCAGACCCTGACGCAAATACAATTTCTGGTATGACTGCTGCCCAAAGAAAACAATTTGATGAAATTAAACAGAAAGAAGGTAGAGTAAAGTCATGCATTTTAAATTCATTAGATGACTCTATTTTCCCTAAAATCACTGCTGCTAAATCTGCTAAATCAATTTGGGATATACTTAAGGCTGCTTATCAAGGAAATGATAAAGTAAAAATGGTAAGATTACAGACTCTCAGAACACAATTTGAAACGCTTAAAATGACTGACTCAAAAACCATTGATCAGTTTATGACTAAAGTTATGGGTGTTGTTAATCAGCTTCAGATGAATGGTGAAGAACTTGATGACCAAAGAATTGTTGAAAAAGTTCTTAGATGTTTGCCAAAAAAATTTGATATGATCGTTACTGTTTTTGAATCGAGAGAATTGACAAAATTATCTATGGAAGAATTAACTGGTTCTTTGTTGGCACATGAAGCAAGAATTAATTTAGATGTCAGTAATTTAGAGCATGCTTTTAAATCTAAAGCATCAATGGATAGAGGTAGAGGCAGAGGTTTTTGTGGCAGGAAAAGTAAAGGTAGAGCACAGTTTCAGTCTGATGATAGATCACAGGTAACTGAAACACATTCAGAGCAGTCTCAAAATGATCATGGTCGTAGGTGGATAGATAAATCTAAAATTCAGTGTCACTACTGCAAAAAATATGGCCATTATAAGTCTGAATGTCGAAAACTACAGTATGTTTTGAATAAAAACAAAGCCAATGTCACAAAAACTGAATGTGAAACATCAGATGCTTTATTTTGGGCATGCCAAGTAACTGTGCAAGTACCTAATAAAGATGTTTGGTTGGTTGACAGTGGATGTAGTAATCATATGACTGGTCATAGTGATTTGTTTTCACATCTTGATACATCTTTCAGTTCATCTATTGGTTTGGGTGATGATCGTCAGGTTAAAGCTTTAGGAAAAGGTGTTGTACCTGTCTTAACCAAACAAAATGTTGTGAAAAATATCTATGATGTTTATTATGTACCCAATTTCAAGCATAATTTGTTGAGTGTTGGTCAGTTAGATGCACATGGTTATGATGTTAGCTTTCACAACACTACTTGCACGATTGTTGATAAACATAAGTCTCTTGTTGCAAAGATTCCAATGACAAAGAACATGTTGTATCAGTTACAATTGAAAAGTGAAAAGTTGTATGCACATAATGTTTCAACGCCAACTAACTCTGATTTGTGGCATTTGCGATATGGCCATTTACCTATCAAAAGTATGAGTTTGTTGCAAAGTCAGTCTATGGTGAAAGGGTTGCCTTCTTTGTTTGATCATATCTCTTCATGTACAAGTTGTATTATGAGTAAACATAAACGAGATAGTTTTTCTTCAGCCTCTAATAGAGCCAAAGAACAACTAGAGTTAGTGCATACAGATTTATGCAGTCCAATGCAAAAAAAATCAGTTGCTGGCAGTCTCTATTTTCATACTTTCATTGACGATTTTAGCAGGAAAATTTGGGTGAATTTCATCAAATATAAATCGGAAACATTTTCGAAGTTTAAAGAATTCAAGGCCGAGGCTGAAAAACAAAGTGGTAAGTTTATTAAAGTTCTGAGGTCTGATAAAGGAGGTGAGTATGAATTTAACGAATTCATTGATTTTTGCAAACAACATGGTATTAAAAAACAAACGACAACCAGCTATACTCCACAACAGAACGGAGTCGCAGAAAGAAAGAATCAAACAATTATGAATATGGCTCGAAGTTTGCTTAAAACACGAAATTTTTCTAAAGATCTATGGGCTTAAGAAGTTGCATGTTCGGTATATATTTTGAATAGATTGCCAACTTCCAGTGTTCAAAATTTTGTACCTGAAGAAGCATGGAGTGGACAAAAGGTAACAGTTTCACACTTTCGCGTATTTGGTTGTATTGCTTTCGCTCATGTTCCAAAAAAATTGAGAAAAAAGCTTGATGATAGGAACGAAAAGTATATTTTTATAGGATATAGTGATCAATCTAAGGCATACAGATTGTTTAATCCTATAACTAAGAAATTTTTCGTAAGTCGAGATGTGAAATTCCTAGAAAACAAGTCTTGGAATGAAATGGAGAACAATACTTGTCCTGATCCTTTTATTCTGTTAGATGAACATCAGACACCTGCAACAAGCACTCCAAGATTACAGGTTCAAGACAAAACCAGCAGTAGTTCATCAAGCAGTAGCAGTTCATCATCTTTTGAGTCTGATTCTGATAATCCTAAGATGAGAAACTTAAGTGATATTTATGCATAAGATGATGTTGATGATATTGTAAATTTTGCATTTCTTTCATTTCAACCTACTTGTTTTGAAGAGGCTATAAAGGAAAAAGTATGGGTAGATGCTATGAATAATGAAATCGATGCTATTGAAAGAAATCAAACTTGGGATTTGGTTGATCTACCTCATGATAAAAACTCTATAGGTGTCAAATGGGTTTTTAAAACAAAGTTAAATGAGAGGTGAAGTTGATAAGCACAAAGCAAGATTAGTTGCCAAAGGTTTTTCACAGCAACCTAGCATAGATTATGGTGAAACATTTGCACCTGTAGCAAGAATTGATACAGTTCGATTTGTATTAGCTATTGCAGCACAAAACAAGTGGCCTATTTACCAAATGGACGTAAAGTATGCTTTTTTGAATGGTGTCTTGAATGAAGAAGTGTATATTGAACAACCACCTGGTTTCGAAATCAAAAATCATGAACATAAAGTGTACAGGTTGAAGAAAGCGTTGTATGGCTTGAAGCAAGCTCCGAGAGCTTGGTACAACCGAATAGACCATTACTTGTTGAATAATGGTTTCAGAAGGAGCGACCACGAGCCCACTTTGTATATCAGGAATGATCATCAAGGTAATATTTTGATACTGTGTCTTTATGTTGATGACATAATTTATACAGGTAACATGCAGTTAGATGAATTTAAAGTTGCAATGAAAAATGAATTTGAAATGACAGATCTTGTATTAATGAGATACTTCTTAGGTATTGAAGTGAAACAAACACAAGATGGTATGTTTATGAGTCAACAGAAGTATGCTACTGATATTTTGAAAAAGTTTAAGATGGATAGGTGTAAACTGGTTGATACTCCTATCAAAGTTGGTACAAAGTTGAGTAAATATGATGTGGGTACTATTGTTAATGCGACTTTGTATAAGCAACTTGCTGGTAGTATTATGTATCTTACTGCTACTAGGCCTGATATAGCATTTGCAGCTAGTTATATCTCCAGGTTTATGGAATCTCCTAAAGACTGTCATTGGAAAGTTGGAAAAAGGGTGTTAAGATACATTGCAGGTACACCTACTTATGGTTTATCGTATGCAGCCTCTGCAGACAGTAAGCTTGTTGGTTATACAGATAGTGATTATGCAGGATGTATTGATGATCGGAAAAGCACTTCTGGCTATGCTTTTCTATTTGGTAGAAACTTGATCTCGTGGTCATCCAAAAAGCAACCCATAGTTGCACTATCTTCAACAGAGGCCGAATACGTTGCAGCAAATTCAGCATCATGTCAAGCAGTGTGGCTAAAAAGACTTCTCTCTGACTTCGGATATACAGAAAATGAACCGATTTCAATCCTTTGTGACAACACTTCCGCTATTTCCTTGTCGAAGAACAATGTATTTCATCAAAAAAGAAAACATATCGACACTCGTTTTCACTTCATTCGTGAACTCGTCAAGAATGGTGACATTGTTCTCAAATTTTGTGATTCCAAGGAGCAGTTAGCGGATATTTTCACCAAACCGCTAGGAAAAGTTAATTTTGAATTTCAATGTCAAAAGTTAGGAATAAAACAATGTAACCCTCAAAATTAAGGGGGAGTGTTAAAGAATTAGTTCCGTTGATTAGTTTAGAATTAGTTTTCATTCAGTTCCATTTCAGTTTCTCAATAAGCGTCAGATTACTTGTATAAATAGTTCACATCAGTAATTCTTCAAAGTGTGTTTCTCCAATAATTTATTCTGTTCCCTATTGTTTTTCTGCTTCTCCCTTTTGTGAAATTGTCAAATCCAATAT
>JAXQQM020062022.1:0-50304 GCA_034641835.2 Pinus albicaulis | reverse complement strand
CAATTTTATTCCACCCTAAACACTTCAAAGATTGAAGTATTTATACAAAATATTGTTTACAAAATATCCTAGAGAGATCTAGGAATAACTCTAGGAAATATAAAACATCTTTACATATAAAGAGGGATAGTTGCTTAATAGGTTAGCAAGTTGTCCTCTTATCCAAAAAAAATATAGAACAACTTAAATTATTCAAGGAGCCTTTACTGGCTAGCTGTCCCGCTTGCTGGCAAATTAGAACATATCTTTATTGGAGTTGTTTTGACTGACACTCTTCCTCCTGATACACTTTCACGATGTAATTTCATCTTGATACACTTTGGCTCTATTTATTTACTCTTGTTACTGCTATAACAAGAACATTTCCAACAGTAAAAATCCTGTCACTGTTTTATTTTTCTATTTGACTGTTTCACCTGTATTTTCCTCATTGCTTTCCCTTTTTACTGTTATATCAAGTCTGTAAAAGCCTGCCATTGTTCTGCATTTTCTATTTTTACATTTTTAAGTTTTCTGAAGTTCTCATCGGCATCTGTATACTTGGAAAAATTTGGTTTGATGACAAACAGATGTTTGATTTCATTTTGAAGAAAAAATAAGTCTTCAATATATTGGAGAATAACCTTTCCTGTGGGAGAGCCCTGTGGCAGTGGCTTGTTGATCTGTTCTTTAGCATAATCCCTTATCTTTTTGTCATATTATTTTTGGTTCATCAACTTCTCATTGAAGCATGAATATCTGGAATACCAACTTGTCTTAGCATAGTGTATTTTGCTAAAAACTTGGTTATAGAAATATTCATGGCATCACATTTTTCCTTCAAATTTTTCATCAAAGCTTTCTTTGTCAGAACCTTCTTGATCTGCAATATTGTCTTTGTCCTATCCTGTACCTGTAATTCCTCTAGCTCTACTCTATTTTTATTATTTAAGAAATTAATTAGCTTCAAGGCTTGTGCTGGTTTGTATGCTAATTCTTCATTGGTCCTTTGTATTTCAACTTGAGCTACTAGAAGCAAATCTCTCTGCTCATAAATAATTTGAATTGAAGGCCATTGGAGATGAATGGCATAAATTATATTTGTCCAAAGGTAATTTCTTATGTAAGAAATTTTCTCAGTACAATTTACTTGCTTTAGTAAAGTCTTCACCTGTTCTTCCAGTCTGTTAGCCCTCTGCTCATATCCTTTAGATGTTATTAATGCAATTTTGTTGGAAACCTCAAAACTTTGAATTGTTTTTTTCAAACTATTAATTTCATTAGTTTTCAATGTAATTTCTTCCATAGCCTTTATTATCTGAACTGCATTATCTGTATGATGTACTTGTGTGGTTGAAGAATCTGTAGTTGATGTGGTGGTTGACTGCACTGGCACTGCAGTTGCCAATGACTCTTTTGGTGCCAATTTTTCTCCCAAAGTGGAGGCCACATCTATAGTGATTATATTTATAACTGTAGGAACCAGTGGAACATTAGTTTCTTTCATTGTTTCTTTTTCCTTTACTAATTGATCCAATTGTGTTTCCATTTATTTTATTTGGGTAGTCAGTTTGACAATCAACTGCATCATTTCATCTTTTTCTGTTTATTCCTAAATAATTTCCTTAGCCTGAGGGTGCTCACTTTGAGGAAGCTTCAGTTGTTTCCTCAATGCAGCAATGTCCTCATTTTTATTTTTAATCAGTTTTTCAGCAGCTTGAATATCTAAAGGATCAACTCCCACCTGCAACACTAAGTCCTCTAAAGATTTTATTCTCAGATCTTTGGCATAGAGGGATGCCTTGTCAAGCTTCATTTGGTCTTGCAGGCTTAAGACTGTATTCTGCAAATTTGTCACACTCGTGGCTTTTGTCACAACTGTTGAATAGAGAATTTCTGAATTGTGCATGTGAAACTCTATCTGGTCAAGTTCATGAATACTTCCAATATCTATTTCAAACTCTGTCTTCTTGTAATCAGCCACTTTTTTTGGAGTTGATGTAGTTGGTTGTAGAAAATACATGATCATCTTGTTTGTTGTATAATCAAAGGCACTAAGTAGTCTATTCTGGTTTCCTAGCTTTTTCTTTAAGAATTGAGAATAAATCTCACTCTTGATTTCTTTGGTGTTTTGTTTGATCTATTTATATCTTTCTTTAATGTCCAAATATTTTTCTTCTACTGTTTTAAAAGAAGCTTCCATTTTAACCTATTGCTCAATCATCTGAGAGTCTAGTTCTTTGGCTGCTGCTTGTTCCTTTTCTATTTATGTTAAAGTCTCTTTAATTATTTCAGTGGCTTCATCATTTTTGACTTCTGGTTCATTGACATCTTCAATTTCAATTACTTTTTCCTTTTCAATAGTAGTGAGCTTGGGCCTTTTGTTATAGATGAGCTTGAATTTAGTCTCTGTAGTAGTCTCTGTTGTGTATGCTCCATCATCTTTGTCTCTTTTATTTGAATATTCTAGTTGTTTTGAAGTTACCATAGCAAGTGTGGTATCCATTTTTCCTGTTGGCTGTTCATTTGCAGTTGTATCTATCAAAGTGTTTGCTCTCCATTCTGCCTGATTTGCATATTTTTCAATATCTGGCTTAGATTCATGTATGAAAGGAGGTAACTTACATTTAACCCTTATACTTCTTAGAAGACCTTGGCGGTCATAATTCCAAGGGAAACTTACTTGAAATTTAAGCTTTGACAATATTTTTTCTATCTCCTTATCAGCGTCTCTATTATTCACAATGAAAGGACCAATTTGATTCTTTAAATTGAATTGGGTTTTCCTTTTGGAAGCCATAAAATTGATGGCATCAGCATTCAAAAACTGCCTTAAATATTCTAATGCAAAGACTCTAATAGTCAAATACTTGGGCAGTTTGTAAGGTTAGAGATTAGATCCAAAAATTCTCAATTTTGTGTGTTTCTCATATAAAAACCAATCTCCGATTTTTCATTGTTCTACTAACTGTAAGATTTTCTTCATGTCTTCATTTATCTTAGGCTGATCTACCTTGTATAGTAAAATCATTGCTGGTTGGAGAAACATATCTGAAAATTCTGTAAAATTGAACTCACTGCTTTCTTTTCTTAGTAAAGTGGTCCAGAAAACAATGGATAGAGGCTGGCCCTCTACATCCATTTTTTGAAATTCCATTGGAAACTTGTCCCATTGAAAATACAAGAACAAGTGAAATAAATATGAAGAATATCTTAATACCCCTTCAGTGGGTAATTTGGTCAATTGGTGATGGATAGAATCAGCTATAAACCTGCCATAGTCAAAAATCATAGCAGGAGGCTCACCAGGAGATAAAGTAGATGAAAACCCAAGGATGGATTCATCAGTAAAATCATCAGTGAAGTAACCTAATATGAAGGATAACATTGAAATCACATGCCTAGAACCCTCAAGAAACTTGGAAGTAGAATATGGAGGATTTACTTTTGGAATGTCTACATAACAAGGCATGAAAGCCTAGAAAATATTAAATCTCTTGGGGAAATCTAATCCTAGATACAATTGAGTTAATGTTTCAATTGAAAGGGGAACTGCGTTAGGGTCAAACTGTAACTGCAACATTTCATTGATAGACTCTGCAGTGATAGAAAATAGAATCTCCCTATTAGCATTTACAATTGCTCTTTGGTCTTGAACATAGTACTTTTGGCACAATCTTATTAGGTCTTGACCAGGGTGTGTTAATGGGACTACATATTTGGGTAAATTTGTATCCCAGATAGGCATGTCATATTTATCTAGGAACTTTTCATAACACCAACTGTAAACTTATCATAGGTTTAATTCTACTAGAGGTTCTACAATTTTATAATCCAAATCAGTAAAGGGGATGATTTCTTCATTAAATACTGGTGGCTTAAGGGGATTGATAGACACAGTGGTTTTTGTAGTGAGTGCAGGAGTGGATTTCATGGTTTTTCCTACTTCAGACATAGAAGGTTTGGATCCTCCAGGTTTAACAGGCTTGGATCCTCCATCTTTAGGTGTCACTTGTTTCTTGGTCATTTGTAATATTCCAAATCTGGAACAGCTAGCAAGGCATGACTGGAAAATGCATTTTCCAGTAATGGCTGCTACAGGAATTGAACCCAAGACCTATATCCATTAGATAAATGTATCTAAGAATGAAATCAAAGAGATGGCTCCAAATTAATCCTTCTAAGTGGGTTAAACAGATCTCCCACACTTAGATGTCCTTAAAAGTGCCCGGTGAAGGGACTGCAACAATGCATGAGCACACCATGGAAAGACAACGTTATTTGTACAAGATGTGAGACAAGAAGATATGTATAGCCAACAAATAATGTTATAGCAGTAAAAGAGTACAATTTCTTGAGGGAACATCCACTCAAGAAAGGCAATGCAAGCCTCAACAAGACATGTACATGAAATATAGGACTACTGCTATTTTTGCATAAACCTAGGCTAAGAGGACGCAGTTTATAAGAGGTAATTCTCCATGTTACATAATAAAAGAAATATATGACAATATATGGCTCAAATAAAGTGGGGGAGCAAGGCTCTAACCCCTAAAAGCAATAATACAACAATACCCCAAGGATTGGCTGAAATATACAAAATGGCAAAAATGTCGGAGTTGCTGGGCAGCAGGTGAAAATCAAATCTAGAACTAAATAGAGAAGGCTGAATATGATGAATAATCTGAAGTAGACACCCTCCAATGTATCTCCTAAGTGGAAGGTTGATCCTTACACTTGAGATCTCACCCTCCAATCAACACTGCAATCCCTCACTGCAAGTGCTCCTTGAAAACAACGAAGTCTAAGAGGGTAACTGCACTGTAGGTGGGATAGAATAATTTGGCCAAGTGCCAAGATCTAAAAATAAGCTCTGATTCTCCCTTGCTGATCTTGCAAAGGAAAATAGACTCTCTCCCCTACAAAACAAGCCCGGAAGTGGTGTTGTAGGACCTCCACTGCAACACCCTGCAACACAGTATTATCCTGCTTCAAGAATAACACTATCCTGGAGGAGGATGCTTTTGCCTTGAGCCAATATGTGGAGAAAATGAAGTGAAATCTCTCAAGAGGCCTCTCAAGAAGGAGAATAATTCATAAACAGGAAATTCTTGTGCTAAGCAGCACAACAACTTAGCTGAACAGCTGGAGAATGCCAATAGTCTAAACAGACAAAAAATCAATAATCATATGCATATGAAAAAATGGCTACATTGCCCTCCTTTTAAAAACATGAGAGCTCCCTATCCATGTGTACCACTCTATTAGGGTTTCCTCCTTCAAGTAATATTCCCTCCTATTTCTCTGCACTGTCCCATATGGTGCTTTCCACCTCATACCTTTACGTAGTTTGACTTGGTCAAACTTAACCAAACCTATTTGCAAATGTCTCCTTTCACACATGAGAGTGTGAAATCTCGTTCCAAGGCTGATCCCATTTCATAATAGAGGGATTTTATCTATTTTCTTGTTATGAATGGGTCTCCTCACCCTCTTATTCAACTCCTAAGTGATATTAGCAAAATCTAATATTCCAATTTATTAAAGGAAAAATTTGGAATATTACAGTCCTCCCCTAAAAAATGTTGCTTGTCCTCAAGCAACTGCAAGGATAGAACTGAGAGTTCTCCACCCAAGGCATGGATTCTGAAATGTGATAAGGAATATCTTCCTCATGTGGATCCTCCATCTCCAAGCAATCATCCAAACAAAATGAACCACCTCCCAAGAAGGCAACTCCTGGAAATATCCTTCCACCTCAAGCTCCTAAAATGAAGGTGGGCTAAAAATATGAACATGGTAAGCATCATAGCATTCCTCATGCTATCCTACTCTCCACTTATGATAAGTGTAGAATGTGTGTTGATCCTAGGCTGCAAAATTATTTCCCTCAAATGGAAAAGTGAGGAACAATCCTCCAAAGAGTTTTCCTCCAACATTGAAGAACAAGCTAGCCCAAAACAATCCATCCATGATGAATAGGACATGGTCATCATAGAGTATCCCAAAGAGAAGTTTTCTGCAATTTTTACATGATGATTCATGTTACAAACAATATCTCAGGAGGACACAACACAGTTTCATCCACTGCAATCTCAGAAAGGAACATGGCAAGTGACATACAAAATTCATCACATCTACTAATGAATAGTAAATGGCTGAATGTAACAACAATCCATGATCAAGAACTTTCCCATGGCTGCACAATGCATGACTATCAAGTCCATGGTACACCTCAAAAGAGAACACATATGTAGTTGTGGTGGCCATATCTCTTCCCATGCTCCCATTAGAACATGTAGTGCAGAAAATGTGAGAACTCTCCTCACTCAAGGACACATCCAACTCATGTGCCTCTCTCATAATCATGCTTCTTATACAAATCAGATCCATATCAGAAAATGAATTCATGATTAGCAACAAAATTAAGGAAATGTTGAAGATTTCATGTGGTGCAAGAGGGTACCAACAGTTTTCCCAATAGTGACAGCGCAGTTTCCCAAACCGCTGCTTCAGAAAATTACATGGCAAGTTTTTTTGTGTTACATGGATAATTATGTGTGTCATGATATCTACTGATAAATAGAAAATGTCTGAGTATATCAACTAATCATACATCAAATAAAACACTTGCCCAAGGCCATATAAAAGATGGCTGCCTCCATCATGCAAATTGGCCCAATTTTGTCCATGGAGCCCAATGAAAAGCTTGCCCTTTTATGGATCAATGCACTAAATATGAATGGTAAGAGCATCCAAGTGTTGTGTTAGATAATCCATGGATATAAAAACAATTTCCTTACCATATTTTGAGAGCAAGATGATGTGTGTGCATATGAATGATCCCTCCATAGTAGCATGACACATTCCCAAGAAGAGAATTGAACCATATGTTGCATGAATATCACCCTCCTTATACTTGGAAATCCAAGTCAAGAAGATCAAAGAAAGTAAGGTCATACCAATGTAATAGATGTCCCCATCCACTACTCCAAAAATATCACCTCCTCTTTGTCCTCCAAGTGCATCAAGTGTGAATTGATCCTGGGGAAACACCATCAATAACCCCAAGCTCTCAAATGATAGCACTGTTGGACTCTGTAAATAATCTCTGGCCAACTCATAGCTCCATTCTTTGAAATGCTCCTTGTCAAAGATATCTCCCATAATGCTGCAATACATAATAAGTTCCTCCCAAGGTGGAAGTACCTCCCTATCATCAAAGGCCAAGGAGATAATGCCATCTTCTCCTCCTACAACATCATGCAAAGTGTGAGAGAAAATACCCTCTTGCTCTCACAAGAACAAGCAAAGCAACTAAATATTTTTTTGGCTCCCCATAGTTCCATCATACAACTCATGGGATGAAGACACAATGAATGATATGAGTATCACATCAACACCATGCATCCATACTCTATGTTTCCCAATGATTCAACTATCCTGCCATCTCTCCTCCATCCTCCTACTCTTAGGAAGAGTGTATGCCAAGGGATGGCCAAACTCTTTCAAGAGTAACCAGCACAGCAAAGCCTCCTACTGCCCGGTGTCATAATTTTCAAGTAGCCTCCTAGCTCCTTGCTCATCAACCACATCCACTCAACCAATTTTGGATGTCTCTTGCTTCTCTCCATCTTGGTGCTCCTCCCATGAGAGCCACCAACCTCCCAAATCAGATTCTTGTCCTTACACTTCATGGGATTTTGAAATCCAATCTTCTCAAGGATCAATGAGACCCTATAAGGATCCAAATAGGTGGTAGGAAAAAACCTCCCATCATGATGTGTATGGCTCAAGGAATGTTCAACACAAGCATGAGAGGTGTTATCCATCCTAAGATTTCCTCCATCTTCTATCTACTCCCATGAGAAAGGAAGAAAATATTTGCACTCCATGGTGTGTTGAAGTGCACGTCTAATGAGATCACTCCAGGAGACCTCCCTCTCAACAATAGTACTCCAAAACCAATGAGGTCTTGGATCTTCTAAAAGTATAAGTTTCTCTTTGAGCTGAGAGGAGCTCATTGAGAAAGGGTCATCTAGAAAGGAGAAAGAGTTTCTCATTTCAAGATGTCTACCATCTTCCTTCAAGTCTTCAAACCCCAACCTCCAATGTGATATGCAATCCAACAATGGCTCATGAGGATGATGGTTTATTTCTTCCTTGAAATTTTCCATGTTGCACAGCGTAGTGCAACCAAGCTGCTCTATAGTAGCAGTGTGATTTGACCCTTGGTCATGTAATAGTAAATCTCCACATTTATCAAAATAATTTGGTGCAATAATAAATTGTGGAAATCTTTTCATACCTTGATGAGATTTTGGAATCTCTTGTAGGGCTACAAGAGTTCCTTCCTCGAAAGTGTTGGCTGCCCCAACTGTTGATACATGTGGCTGCCCTCCATGAGTGTGACAACGTTAGGACAAATCTCCTCAAGTGGTGGTGAGGAATTTTCCTCCTTTTCTCTTTCTCCATCAAAGGTTTTGATCAGCCTTTGAGTGAACTCTGCAAAAGTTCTCACCCTTGCATGGCTCAAGTGGATGCACCACGAAACATAGGCTTCACCCTTCAAGTGTAGCGTTGAGACTTCAACAGCTTCTTCCCCTACTACAGGATGTAGTAGGAATAATGCATCCAACTTCCTCAGCCAAGTTCTTGTTGTAGACAACCCATCAAAGGTAGACAACAAAAATCTATTGCCTCTAATTTCTCTTATGCTGCAGGGTCTCTTCTCTTCCTTAAACTAGATGAAATGAGGGAAATCTAGAGTCTCCCTGAAGGCTCTAGGTTGAGATATATACTCAACAAGGTAATCACTTAGAATCTGATAATCCAAGTGTCCTTCATGCTTGTCTTCTTCTCGATGAGAATAGGAAGTGCATGGTCCTTTCTCTTCTTTTTGCTCTTCCTCTTTGTAGAGGATATTCTTATTTATGAATACTGATGAGAGTAATCTCATATTCTTCATAATTATGATCTTCTTGGGCTTAGACTCATAGGCTGAGCCAATACTATGCTTTGATACCACTATAATATTCCAAATCTGGAACAGCTAGCAACGCATGATTGGAAAACGAATTTTACAGTAATGGCTGCTATAGGAATTGAACACAAGACCTGGATCCCTTATATAAATGTATCTAAGACACAAATCCAATAGATGGCTCCAAATAAATCCTTCTAAGTGGGTTAAACAGATTTCCCACACTTAGATGTCCTCAAAAAGTGCCCGGTGAAGGGACTGCAATAATGCATGATCATACCATGGAAAGACAACATTATTTGTGCAAGATGTGAGACAAGAAGATATATATAGCCAAAAAATAATGTTATAGTAGTAAAAGAGTACAATTTCTTGAGCAAACATCCACTCAAGAAAGGCAATGCAAGCCTCAACAAGACATGTACATGAAATACAGGACTACTGCTATTTTTGCATAAACCCAGGCTAAGAGGACGCAGTTTATAAGAGGTATTTCTCCATGTTACATAATAACAGAAATATATGACAATATATGGCTCAAATAAAGTGGGGGAGCAAGGCTCTAACCCCTAAAAGCAATAATACAACAATACCCCAAGGATTGGCTGAAATATACAAAATGGAAAAAATGCCGGAGTTGCTGGGCAGCAGGTGCAAATCAAAGCTAGAACTAAATAGAGAAGGTTGAATATGATGAATAATCTGAAGTAGACACCCTCCAATGTATCTCCTAAGTGGAAGGTTGATCCTTACACTTGAGATCTCACCCTCCAATCAACACTGCAATCCCTCACTGCAAGTGCTCCATGAAAATAATGCAGTCTAAGAGGGTAATTGCACTGTAGGTGGGATAGAATACTTTGGCCAAGTGCCAAGATCTGAAAATAAGCTCTGATTCTCCCTTGCTGATCTCCCAATGGAAAAGAGACTCTCTCCTCTACAAAACAAGCCTGGAAGTGGTGTTGTAGGACCTCCACTACAACACCCTGCAACACAGTATTATCCTGCTTCAGGAATAACACTGTCCTGGAGGAGGATGCTTTGGCCTTGAGCCAATATGTGGAGAAACTAAAGTGAAATCCCTCAAGAGGTCTCTCAAGAAGGAGAAGAATTCCTAAATAGGAAATCCTTGTGCTAAGCAGCACAATAACTCAGCTGAACAACTGGAGAATGCCATTAGTCTAAACAAACAAGAAATCTATAATCATATGCATATCAAACAATGGCTGCCCTGCCCTCCTTTTAAACACATGAGAACTCCCTATCCATGGGTCCCACTCTATTAGAGTTTGCTCCCTCGAGGAAAATTTGGAATATTACAGTCCTCCCCTGACAAATGTTGCTTGTCCTCAAGCAATTGCAAGGATAGAATTGAGAATTCTCCACCCAGGGCATGGAGTCTGAAATGTGATGAGGAATATCTTCCTCATATGGATCCTCCATCCCCAAGCAATCATCCAAACAAAATAAGCCACCTCCCAACAAGGCATTAACTCCTGGAAATCTCCTTCCACCTCAAGCTCCTGAAATGAAGGTGAGTTGAAAATCTGAACATGGTAAGCATCATAGCCTTTCTCATGCTGTCCTTCTCTCCACTTATGATAAGTGCAGAGTGTGTGCTGATCCTAGGCTGCAAAAGTATTGCCCTCAAATTGCAAAGTGAGAAACAATCCTCCAAATATTTTTTCTCCAACATTGAAGAACAAGTTGGCCCAAAACAATCCATCCATGATGAATATGACATGGTCATCGTAGAGTATCCCAAAGAGAAGTTTGCTGCAAGTTTTACACGATGATGCATGATACAAACAATATCTCAAGAGGACACATCGTAGTTTCATCCACTGCAATCTCAGAAAGGAACATGGCAAGTGACATACAAAATTCATCACATCTACTAATGAATAGTAAATGGTTGAATGTAACAACAATACATGATCAAGCACTTGCCCATGGCTGCACAATGGATGAATATCAAGTCTATGGTCCACCTCAAAAGAGAAAAAATCTGTATCCATGGTGGCCATATCTCCTCCCATGCTCCCATTAGAACATGTAGTGCAGAAAATGTGAGAACTCTCCTCACTCAAGGATACATCTAACTCATGTGCCTCTCTAATAATCATACTTCCTATACAAATCAGATCCATATCAGAAAATTAATTCATGATCAGAAAAAAAATGAAGGAAATGTTGAAGATTTCATGTGGTGCAAGAGGGTACCAACAGTTTTCCCAATAGTGACAACGCAGTTTCCCAAACTGCTGCTTCAGAAAATTACATGGCAAGTTGTTTTGTGTTACATGGATAATTATGTATCTCATGATATCTACTGATAAATAGAAAATGGATGAGTATATCAACTGATCATACATGAAATAAAACACTTGCCGAAGGCCATATAAAATATGGATGCCTCCATCATATAAATTGGCCCAATTTTTTCCATGAAGCCCAATGAAAAGCTTGCCCATTTGTGGAGAAATGCACTGAATATGAATGGTAAGAGCATCCAAGTGTTGTGTTAGATAATCCATGGATATAAAAACAATGTCCTTACCATATGTTGGTAGCAAGATGATGTATGTGCATATGAAAGATCCTATTAGCTCCCCGTAATTTGCTAGATTGATTGAGATACAAAGGTACAGGGTAACATCAAACCAAGCTTTGGAATCCTAGGACCTAGCCTTCCTGGATTCGGAGAGGGATCTCTCTAGTAGGTGCAAAGATATGAGATTTTTTTGCTGATTAGGGTTGATTTTAGGCTAGATGTTAAGTGCAGGGTATTTTGATTGTTTTTGGTTGGGTATGATGCTCAAATGGATTTAGATGGAAAACAAGGAAGATTGTTAAGTAATTGGGAAATGAAGTCAAAAAAGGTCATGAATGAGTTCATCAATGGTTTCAAGAGCATTTGCAGGGAAATTTAACTTGGTTGGTGGATCTTGTTAGCCATCAGTATTTTTTACATGTTAGTGATGACTATATCCATAGCTGAGTTTTCTAGAAGCTGATTTCCTTGTGTCAATTTGTCATCTAGAAAACCCTCCTAAAAACTTTTTTCACCCTTCTACTTTTCAGTCCACCCATGTCAGAATCAAAACCTCATGATCACTATCCTATCTAGCTTCAGCCCTATTGGTTTGCCCATCAATTTTAAAAGAAAAATCCAAGTCTGTTTCAAAAGTCTCCCCTATGTTAGGAAGTGGCGTTTTAAGGCATTTTACCCTTCGCAATCATCAAAAAGCCAAAAAGCCTCCATCTGCTACAGACCAACCATGACTGACCTCCCACTCTGCAAATGAAATTGACAAACATCTCTAAGTCACGCCACTCACACCCCCTAGGTCTCAGCACTGCATAAACCATAGTCTCAAGCTGATTACTAGGTGTTTCACAGTGTTTTATGGATTCTACCAAGACAGGAAATATAACTTCATCTCAGGAGGAAATGTTTGAATCTACAGTTAGAAGAACAACTGCTTCTAAATGTAACATGAGCCTAAGATATGTCTGCAAAACAGAGAGTCACTCATCAAGATCTTGCAGCTTCTTTCCAGCATGAAAATCACTGTAAGAGAGAGACACCACTGTCACAGCAAAATGGTAAATTTTCATGGCCCAGAACCTCCTTCCTTTACAAGCAGAGGGTTAGGGCGCCTCCTTCATCTACAAGCAGAGGGTGCTGGCCAGTATTGACTTTAAGGATTGCAAAAGTCCAGGTTTGATTTTTACTGAACAGTGAAACAATGACTCCAAGATTTCTGAGTGTGAGTGATGATCATAACAGGGATAGAGTCTGAAGTATGCAAGTTCAAAGGAAAACAGAGTTTGTTCTTGTAAAGGAGGTCATGAGAAGTTTTAAAATCATGTGAATTGTTAAACTTTAGAAAGGCATATCATGAGTAAAAACAATTCTAATCATAGGCAGCTTGCTTTCCCACAAGACCAAATTGAAGAGATGCTGACAGATCATGTCATCACACAGGCAGAAGAAAGGTTGTTTGTTTTTCAAAGGGTACTGACCTCCATAGTCACAGAGACTATCTTTCAAATAATTTGTCATAAGTTAACCAAAGTAAATGATGACATTTCAGTTCCCCTCAGAGCAGTACAGTGAGATAGTAACACCTTGACTAGGGTTTTTCTGAAGCACAGTAGTGATTGCAAGCAGAGGTGCCAAGTATTGATGTTTTTCAAGTTGTTTGCTTACCATCACATCCAAGGAAAATCTTTGTCAAACCGGTTTATCAAAAAATCTTCAGATACTTTTCCAAGTGAAGGAAATCCTTCGTTCATGAGTAGATGGCCAAGGCATTGAATGTTTTTGAAGACTGATTGATCAAAAGAAGCAGTGGAAAGAGACAAAGAAAGAAAGAAAAAGTCTTTACACAGGTGACAGATGGTGTTTATGTCTCAAAAAGTATTGGTTTTCCTACCCATAAGAAAATTTCTGTCAAACTATACCTCATAGTGGACAGGAGACAGTTTGGATATGTAGGCCATTGATACAAAAAGGGGGTAGTTTCCTTAAGGGAAAGGGTCAAACAACACCCCACTGTCACATGCCAAGAAGTATAAAGGAGCGCCTTTCAAGAAAACAGAGAAATGTGGTATGAATAGATGCAACCAAAATATGGAACTTATAATCAAAAAGGAACTTATGGATCACCTAGAAGCAGAAACTGACACCATGCATAAGAGAAAGCTTTTGTCAAAGCCTGCTCATCAAATAACCATCGGCAGATTAAGACAGAGGTTCTGGAAATAATTTTTATTAGCTCTGGGCAGCACTCAAAACCCATGAAAGCGCTTCACTATTACAATCCAAGTGAAAAAGAATTGTAAAGGGAATACCTTCTTTTTCTGTAGACAGAGGATGGTTGAACTTAAAAGTCAATACAATTGTATTTTTGCATTTACTGTCAAAAGACACCTACAGGAGTCTGTCAAACCAAGCTTAAAAGGAGGAGGCATTTCTTCAAAGCAAGGAACAGTCATGACATTTTATCACAAGTCATCATCTGGGTTTTGAAGACTTTGGAAAGCATGAAAAGAAATCAGCTGCAATGTGGGCACCTGCAAAAGAGAAAAGGTTGAAGAAGCAAGTAAACTCTGGGGTTGTCAAATAAAGTTGACAATGCAAAACCCTGTCCTTTCAGAAACAAATTAGCATTCAGGTATTTTCCTGACAGTTTTAAAGAAGGGTTACCTTACTTCATAAATATCACCAGCATCATTAAAAACAGTGGCAGAGATGATATGAAGGTTATGGAGTTATTTTTCAAAATTTGAAGTTCGGTGTTAAAGTGTCACCCAAGGAACAAAATTGGAAATCACCTTTCGAACACCTGTGCATAAATAGACAAAGTTCTGGCCTTTCGAGAAAAACTGTGTTTGTTTTCTTTGAAAAGGAGTTGAAAACTTTATTGACATTTTTTAAAGGGCATATAAAACTCTGTGGCCAAAATCATTTCAAAAAGGGAGTACCCCACAAATCAAGCCAATGCGATTTCAAATGTCAAAGAGATACACCAAGGCAACATTACAAAGGTTAAAACAAAAACGGAGCTGAACGCCAAGGTTACTTTTCAAAGTTTTAAGACCGTTGGGGTTGACATATTAAAGAAGTGGGGAGAGGTCCAAGCATCCATTTTCAATGCACCAAGCAAGAAGTTGAAGTTGGCCTCCGAAATTCTCAGACATCAAAACAGTTTTCAAGCAATTTCAAAGAGTTTTTGTTCGTTTGTGGCCGAGCGACGCGCCTGGAAATTCGCGCGACGTGCCTGGCGGAAGGATTGCACAGGCGGCCAGTGTACGCGCGACGCGCCTGTACAATAGTGCGACACGCCTGTACACGGCGCCTGCCCGACCCGACAGAGCCACCTGACACTGTTTTGTGCGCGCCGTATTTTCCCTGAAGAGTGCCACGCAGGTCCGAAGACTTCCAGAGCTATCCCCGGCTCTCGACAAGAGATTCCCATCAAGTTTAGAGGTATTTTCACATGTTTTTCCCCCTCGGTTTAAAAAATTGCTAAGTGACATGAAGGTTTAAATCAAACTGTGGTGTGAGGGTAAGGGTTGGGACAAATTTTCAAGTTTGACCTAATGAAGCTGTGCTGAATGATAGATACACTACTAAGAGTGCCTACAGAGAGAACCATGTGTTAAACTTCTCCAAAATCCTCATACCATAGCGCACAGAACTTCCAAACCTTGTAACCATAGCTGAAAAAACAGTGTTTTTGCTGTGTGAGGTCTCGAAGTGTAAAAACTGAGATAAGATGCTGAATGTGTTATTTTAAGGCTCCCACGGGAAGGAAACTGTGATTAAGTTAAAAGATTTGTGTTTTCACCTTATGATTACTCAAGAGCAAGGGTGTGTTGTTTCTTCAAAAACACCAAAGGACAAAGTTACCCTACTCAACCACCGAAAGGACAATTGTTCACTATATACTCTGTGACTGTTTTTCTATTCTTAAAAACCTCACTGCCAAGTGGATTTTCAGAAGTCATAAAGGCATTCTTCCAAAGGTGACTGATATTCCATATTGAAAAAGGCCATTGATTATTTTGAAAAAGGGAAACTCTTACAGCCTCTGCTTAAGCTTTTGGAGCTTTCCTAAAAATATGTTACCTCTGTTCTAACTGTGAATTCGCCTGTATGCTCACACCGGGGTTAAATTTAGGAGTATGTTTCTGTTTAAAGGAGTGACATACATATAGAGAACAGTGAAGTTTAGTAGGAGAAAGGGTTCTTGATCAAGCAGAAATTTATAGGTTGAAGCTACAGGGGAAGGTTGCTCACACTTCTCACAAAGGGACAGTATTCACTGTGTTTGTTGGTTGGCTGCCTTGTGTTTTTCAAGCTTATTGAAGTTGTTATCCATCCAAAGTAAAGGTTTCTCTAACATAACCAGAGGTGTTACATTGGTAGAAGGTCTTGCCTATTTTGCAAAGTAAAGACTCTTGCAGGCCTTGTTGAAACCTTTTGAGGCATTTTCCAAAAACTCTGTTACCTTGTTCAGAAATATAGTGACTGTATACCTACACTGAAGTTTGACTGCATATCCATAAGTCTGTTGTTTTATTTGCACTCCAAGAAGAGCAGGTTGTTAATGATTGAAATTCTACCTTGAGGCAGAGATACAGGTGTATTGATTGACATCTAAAAATTCACAGAACAGGGTGATTTTGGCACTTCTCACAGCAAACTCCTCCTAAGCAGTCCGCCCTTCATTTCACTATTATTATTTCTTACTGAGAAGTTTTTGACTGAGATATTTTCAAGATGGAAGGCCACTTTCTGAAGAGCAGGTTTTTAAATGATTGAATTTTTCCTTGAAGACACAGACATAGATGTGTTGATTGATCTCTTGAAAATTCACAAGAAAAAGTGATTTCTTAACACTGTGCACAGGAAATTTACCCAGCAGTCTGCCTCCTTTTTACTATATGGTGTCCTATTGAGAAATCTGCCTGGCTGAGGTATATTCAAGGTAGAAGGTCATTTTCTAAAGAGAGCAGAGGTTGTGTATTATAAAAAACTTGTTGCAAACCATCCAAATCACATTGTTTATCTGTCAAAGCAGTACATTGACACAATTTGACTCCAACAGGGCAGTTTACACACAGTGAGGCAGTTTATCTCTTCCAAAGCATATTCAGGTCAAAATGCCTCCAAGGCAAGACAGCAGGAGCGGTCCGCATAAAAGATATGAGCCCATCTCTACAGAAGAGATTAATGCTCATCCATCTGTCCTTTTCAACTTCCATGAAGTAGGCTGCCTAGATTTCTACCAAAAGATAGAATAAGTCAAGAGTTTTTCGCCATTAACACACTTGTGCGCCCTGAGATTCAAAGAAAAACATTTCCAAGTGGCGGGTATTGATTTCAAAATTTCTCCAAGGTATGTGTCCAAGGCCACCCAGATTCCGTATCATGGCGAAAAATGGTTCAAACAGGCTCATCTTGACTTAGAATATTACAAGCCTTTCTTCAAGCCTGAGCATAGAGAGGCTTTCACTGCTATTTTCCCTTTTTCATATCTCCTTGACAGCTATGCTCCTCTTATGAAAGTCATAATGAAATATTTCAGTTGTGAAGGGCGGTTTGATCGAATTTATGCCTACCATGTCCAATTACTGATGCACTTTACTAGAAGCAGGAAGCTAAACCTCCCTTACTTTTTGTTCAAGAGAATAGAGAAAATGGCATCTATTGTCCAGAAGAAGGCCCCACCTCTGCAAATCCCTTCCCTTTTTCATCATTCTTTGATCAAGATTATCTTCCTGCACCAGCTAGAGAAAAAAGGGGTTCCATGGGATGCATTCATCAGTCATCCAGATTTCTCTATTGTTCCTCCTATCCATATGTCTCCCACTCAGCCTATCCATCGCCCGATACCTTTGTCCAGTAGGCCTACTCCTAGAAGGCTCAGAATGACTACAGGACAGCCAAGTCAACAGGGAGAAGGAGAGGGTAGTAAGCAGCAGTAGATAGAAGATGAGGAACAACAGAAGATAGAAGATGAGGAACAACAGCAAATAGAAGGTGAAGATCAACAGATAGAAGATGAAGGATAGCAACAAATACAAAATGATGAACAGCAGCAGGTACAAGAGGAAGAACAGCAGGTTGGGCAGGAAATTGAGACACCTTTTGAGCCACAAATTGAACAAAGCATTGAAGCAGAACAACAAGCTAATGTTGGCGAGCGGGGGCAGCAAAGTGAACAGCTAGAAGAAGACATCCAGCAGCCTCAAAAAGAGCAGTAAGTTCAGGAAGATGTCAAAGGTAAATCAGTTGTTTCTCCTCCTCCTAAAAGAACAAAACTCAGCACAGCAAGGAAAAGAGGGTCTAAGGCTGCCACTCTAACAGTGACAAAGGTTGTTCCTAGCAAGAGGAAATTGCCCAAAAGGGCACCTTCTAGCATGCCAAGGAGGAAAAGTGCAAGATTGGCTTTCAAAGGGAAAAGCAAAGTTGGAAAGGGTACAAAGCATGGAGGTGCACCAGATGTCATCCCTATCCAAAGCGATGACAGTGATAATGAGGCCCGCCTTCTTGAAAACCTTCTAATTCATAAAGAGGGACAAATTGAGGCATTAGAGGAGGATCTTCAAAGGGCAAGGAACTTCAACCACTTCTTAGAGATTCAAAACAAACAGATGAATGTTCACACAACTGTTCATGCAGCACGGGTGATCAAATATAAGAATGAGGTAGCTAAGGCGCAAGCAAGGATAGAAGAACTCATTGGTGAGTTTGATGAGGAAGAAGAGGAAGACCAGCCTAGGCGGAAGAGGCCTAGGACTATAGGGCTTAAAAGAGCCTTGGAAAAGCAGAAAGCAGAAGAACAAGCCCATCTCCAAGCCTTTCCTCTCCCTACACTCCTTGAGCAGGAAATTGAAGAAAACAAAGAGGCATGGCTTGAAAGAGCTAACAAACACTTAGAAATGAAGCTTGAGAGGGCGAACAGAGATCTAGAGCTGCAAAGGAAAAGGACTCATCACTTTTAGAAGTTGAATCAGTTTGCCAGGCACAAACTAAAGGCAGCCCAAGAGAAATTGAAGAAGGCAAGGGGGAAGCGCCGAGCACGGAAAGAGGAGAAAAATATATCAGCCCTTGATATTTTGGCATCAGCTTCGGAGCATGTTGATATGGACCCCTGAGGGTCATGTGTGCAAATTTTGAGCCCTTTTCAACAACTTTTTGTTTTTTTGGCATTTTTTGGGTTTTTGGTCGAAAACTCATAATTTCGCCACTTCAGTTTGAGGATTTGTCAAAGGAGAAGGATGATACCAATGGATGCCATAATTCTATGAGCAGGTCCCCAGCGATATTTAGAGCATTTGGAGAACATTGGCCCCCTCAAATTGGCGAAAAATGCCCACTTTTTGCACATTCTGCCCGCCATATCAGCAGTCTGCTATTTCCTGGTTTTTTACACACAGGTATAGTTTTGGAGGACTTCTAGGCATCAGATTGAGATGATTTCAGTTGCGCCAGAAGGTAGACATAGAGAGATTTCCAACAAGCTATCATGAGCCTCGTTTCGACATCAGGAAGGCTGCCAATTTCCTCCAGCAAGTCAGGGGACCTTTTTCAGATATAAATATGAAGTATTTTTGTAATTTTTGAACCTCAAAAGTCTGCTTTTCCCAAATGTGCGTTTAGCTATTTTTACACTTGGGAAATGATGTAAAGTCAATATAATTTCTGTTTTTAGTAGTTTTTTAGATATTTTATGGGATATTTTGTGCCTTGGGCTTTGCAAAGCCTCAAGGACAAGTTTAGATATTTTGACTTGGCCAATGGGATAGCTAGTTGCTCCATGAGGTTTTCCTTCCTCAAGCCTATTTATTCCATGGGTTTCATTGTAAAATAGAGGCTAAACTTGAGAGAAGAATCAATATATTGGTCATATGAGCTTTGAAGAACATATTTGTGTTATGATTTTTGGACTACCTCTTGGATGCTTTTGATGAATGATGAAGGATTGGTGATGGATTCCATGACATGGTAGAATGGTATAGTGTTTCTTGCTTTGTTGTTGTCTTCTAGTTTTCATTCATGATACATGCTTCTTGCTGCTATAGATCAGTAGAGATTAATTTTGAGATATACCCATGGAGGCACCTCAAAATTCCTGAATCTTCATAGCTTTATGTTTTCTTCTTCCTTAGTTATACTAAAGAATTCTTAACTGCTCTTTAGTAACTTAAGGTATTGTTGCTAGTTTTATTCATAAGTTCTATGTATCTTGAGTAGGATGTATGGTGTGCCTTGCCTACCTATGATTGTCCATAGTTCTTTCCATAAAACTATCTCTTTGACTGATTAGCTTATCATCTTGTTGAACCAAGGAGGCCTAGTCCCGATCTAGCCCTTTGCCTAAAACTATGAAAGCTTGTTTGTCCAAGTGCCCAATAACTTAAAAGACTGTGTTTAGGCATTCCGGCATAGTTTTATGAGTTGTTAGTCCTTCTTATGTGTTTTCCCCAAAGTCTGATAGCCATTTCCCCAAGTTAGAGGGTCTTATACTTCTATGTATGGCTGGAATGTTTGATTTCTATGTATTAATTAGCTCATAGTTACATTTAACATGATTAATGGCTTGCTATAACATGTTTATGTCTGCTATCAACTAGTTACACTTGAAATCCCTTGTCTTTCACCAACTTGATGTTCATTTACTCCATTTTTCCCAAAGATCCCTTCTACCTTGAATCAAATCGGCCCTACAACAGCCTTGCATCATCATATCATAGCTTCCTTGACCTGTTTGACCCCATAGCCCAATTGATCTGACTTCTTGTTATCCATTTTTATATCTTTGATCAGTTTTATCCCTCACAAACTAAAAAACCAAAAATCAAAAAACTCACTTCATAACTAGCCTAATATCAGAACACCACAAGCAAACACACCGATATCTTTTACATATAATAGAGAGAGCCCTCTCTGAGTCCAGGAAGGCTAGGTCCTCGGGCTCCAAAGCTTGGTTTGATGTTACATCGTCATTTGGCTTACCAATCGGCCAAATCACGAGACCCTAACATAATGGCGATCATGGTGGTACCTTGAGTGATTAAAAAACTTAGTTTCCCTCATCTTTAGAGACTTTTTGAGATTACTAGCTGATTGACTTATCCCACCGCTCCCTAACATAATGGCGATCACGGTGGGACCTATTGAGTTCATGATAGTCTAGCAAACTTTTATAGACTCCTTAGTCCTTCAAATTTTAACTTAAACCATCAGCCTTTAGAATCATTTAGTGTAAACTCTCTGTTTCACCATCTTAGCAAAGTGATGAATCAGGTTTATAACACTCTTACATCCTAGGCTGCACATAAAACTCAGAAAAAACCACAAAAAACTCCCTTAGATTGGCTTTTGACATTACTGGTGGTGGACCATACAAGTATATCTCAAAACAACTGATTTTCCACCTGGCGACTCCACTAACTTCTAGTAAGCCTTACTATTTCACCAAACTCTAGGCTACTATCCGATAGACCTATCCCATCACTCACTAACATAGTGGGAGATGGTGGGACACTGAGTACATAATAGTCCAGCAAACTCTTATAGACTCTTTGGTCTTTTAGGTACCATAAACAAGCAAGCAGTCCATAGACCCATTTTTTAGAGTAAAATCTTTTTGTTCTCATCACCCTAGCAAAGTGTTGAAACAAGTCTAGGATACTTTAACAAACCATAGGCTGCACATAAAACTCAGAAAATCCAAAAACATTTTCAGATTAGTTACTGGTGGTGGACCATAGCTATCTTCACAAAAACAACCCAGTTCCACCTGGCGACTCCACTAATCCATCCCTTTTATTTTGACCATCCTTCACCTTAGTAGAACTTTAGAGAAACCACTCATTCAGAACATTCACCAATACCATTCTCTCTAAACTCTAGATCCAAAATCTGGCTTCACGACGAATCAACACCAGATCCCATCCAGACCCAAATCCCCCTATCATAGTAGATGACCCAGAGAAGATTTTGTGGCAAGCTTCTAAAACTGATCATCTAGCTACTGGTAGACCCATCCATAAAACAAGATCAGTACCTAAACATTGCACTATCCTACTAGATTCACCTTTTGAATTAGAGTCATCACAAACTCTTCCCAGAAGCAAATCATATAGTAAGATAAACTTTGACGATCTTGAACCCCTAAACCCACCACAGAGCCCTAGTAGAGAAGCTTCACCTACCACTCCTCCTGACTTCCAGCTTCTTTATCAGTTTGGCTCCTATCATCCCAGATCAGCTCAAAACCAGATCACTAGTCCAAGTTCATCCGCCACACCTGGTCAAACCGCCACTGTTCAAACCACCTCATCTCAGCCTACTAGTCCTCATCTTGTACATCATCCATTAGCTCCCATCATGGCAGCTTGGTATGCACCTTTGGTGTTGCCACCGCCTTTGGCTCCTCTCCCAAATAAATATCAAGACAAAATCCCACACTTTACTGGAGAGGACACCACTACACCTCAACAACATGTAAGTAGGATTAGCGATGCTTTTGAATACATGGAAGTACACGACGAAACCGTCAGAATGAGAATATTCGCCCAAAGCCTGGGTGGAGAACCCAAAACATGGTTTAAAAGCTTGCCTCCAAATAGCATCCACAACATCCTAGAGCTCTGCCAAGTCTTCACGAACAAGTGGGAAGTTCGAAGGAACCCTATTCAAATCCTGTCAGAATATAACAACTTAAAACAAGAAAATGGGGAAAGTGTCCAGGCATACTGCACTAGGTTCAACAGTGTGTATAACGCCCTCCCACCTCATTTCAAACCCCCACTTGGTTTAGTCTTGGCGAAATTCCCCGAGGGTTTTGATCTAGACATGACATATCATCTGAGAGACAAGGATCCCCCTACCCTAGAGGAAATGCAACAAATAGCCATAAAAACAGAAGCCAACTTAGCAGAAAAAAGAGCCAGGACTAGATTAGAAGGAAAAATCCCATATAGAGATAAGGTCTCCACTTCATCTCCTCCCCTAGATCCTAGAATAGATGGCCTGATAAAATCCATGACAAAGATGTGGAAAAAAATGAGTGAAAAAATTCCTCCTAGGGACAACCAACCAAACCCTCAAAACCGGAAACAAGGCTTTAGAAAAGATCAGTCTCAAAATAAACCAAGAGGAAATGATCAGCAGATCAGACCATCCTTCAGTGAGAATTATGTTGATGAAGAGAATAAGGATACCACACCCATTGATGAAAATCATTGGAAACTCATAGGTTATGATAACGAGAGTAAGGTTTACCTCACAGCAGAAGAGCAAGAGTTATGCTCCCCAAGTCAGGACGAAACCGACTATGAAGATCTCGAAGATCCTGCCATAGATTTTCATAATGCCATTATAGAAGCTCATAGGCAGTATAACCTTAGAAGCAGAAAAAACCAAGACCACTCCAAGAAGAGTAGCCCTGACACTGCTAAAACCTCTGACACCATCCTTAAAAAAGCCATGGATAGCAACAAAATTATGGCTAAGAAAATTGACCAAAACAAAGATAAATCTATTCAAAAAAGTCTTAGCTCGGATACTCCTAGTACCTCCACAAAGACTCCCAAGGCGACTGTGTCAAACAAGGTCTCAAACCAGAATCAACAAATTAAGAGCATAGAAAAGGTCATGTCCAAAAAAGCTGAAACAAATCTGCCCAAACTACAAACTCCTTTTAGTTTCGAAGGGGAAGTTTCCGAAATAAAAATTACCATACCCCTTACTGAGCTAATAACTATAGATAGGTATAGATCTCAAATTTTCAAAGTTTTTGACATAGGGAGCGAAGCAGATACTTTAAATCTAACTGAAAACAAACCCGAGCTCTTATTCGGCCCGAAAATAGAAGGTCAATACCAAGAAGGGTCTGTTTCTCCTTCCTATGTGAGCCTGAACATACGGGACAAGATATTACATAATGCCATGTTAGATTCTGGTACCTCCCATAACCTCATGCCTAAAGCAGTCATGGAAAACCTGGGACTAGAAGTAACTCAACCTCTGGTAACTCAAGTAGTCATGGAAAACAATACTCCCATTTATTCCACTCATTCCAATTTAGATTCTTTTATCTTATACAATGAAAGTGATATAAACAAGTAGATAATGGAAAAGGAAGAAGCTCTCAAACCATCAGAAATGCATTTTCCGTTATTAGATGCAGAAACTAATAACCAAAACTTCTCTGATCTTTCTCCTTTTAATCCTGCATATCATAAGTCAGAAAATAGATTTGTAATTCAAGTTGAAGAAATGCAATCTGATAGTCCAATGTGCATGGTTGATGACATTTCTTATGTTAATGATTCTCCAAGGTTTGATCAATATGTTGATGATTGTGATTTCCAAACAGAAACTAACTTTGCAGAACACTCAACTTTTGATTTTTGGGAGGAAGCTCAGTTTCATAAACTTGAGAAAAGTGAGCAGCCATTACAGGTCATCCATGACACCGATGAGGAGAGCATTGAGAGTTTAGAAGTAAGTGAAGAGTCTCGGACTCTTTTCTCCACTTCATTTCAGTCCATCAGAGATAACAGTCACATAATTGGAAATCAGCAGTTCTTTAGCTTTGATGATAAGGTTGAGGAAGATGGTGAAATTCTTGAGCATGTTGCAAATGGGAAGCCTTTTCCTGAAATGGTCGAAGAAATCATTTTGGACATGGAATCTTCCTTAACTCCAAATTTGCAGCCACCAAGTTCCATTGAGTTACAAATTGCAGATGAAGAAGGAGAGGTTGACAAACACATGAGAGTTGTCACACTGTCCTTTGAAGATAATTTGCTGTCAAAGTGTATCCCTACTCATCCACCTGATGACCTTCACACAGTTTTCAGCCCGCCCTATCAAAACACATCAGCTTGGATTGAAAAATACACTGCAATATATGATGAGTCTGACAGTTCCAGTGATCATGAGCAAGGGGAAGAGTTGCTTTACCGGGAGAGTCCCAAATATAGTCAAGTGGAAGAAAGAGTAGTCCTGAATGAAGCCTATATCTCAAATCCTCTAGATCAGGTACTATTCCAAGATCCATTTGTTGTTTTCCTTGAGAAGTCTGAAAGAGTAATCCTGAATGAAGCCCATATCTCAAAACCCCTAGATAAGGTATTATTCCAAGATCTATTTGTTGTTTTCCTTGAGAAGTCTGAAAGAATAATATTGAATGAAACCTATATCTCAAAACCTCTAGATCAGATATTATTCCAAGATCCATTTGTTGTTTTCCTTGAGAAGTTTGAAGGAGTAGTGGGTTCTATCATGAACAATTTGCTGCCTAGAATGGGGAAAAACTTACACACTACTGTCCGAAAACAAACCAAGTGGGAGTGGCCTTTTCATTATTTCTGCATCATAAAAGAACTAAACCAGAATGACCCATGTGAGCATCTACTTGACTGGTTGCATTGGAAAGAAGAGTTCACCAAGTGTATGTTATGTACAGTTTAAGATAGAATAGATAAACAACTGTAGAAAATAAGCTCAGTCTTGTGAGCACCTTTTTCATTTATAGTTTGTTTGAAGAAAAAGTAGAAAAAGAGGGCAGTTTCTAAAAAGCAGTAGTAAAGCCCCATGTTCCAAAAAATAGTCCTTCGGAAAGCGAGCAAGTCTAAATGCCGCTACTAGTACTTCAATGTCTTGTTCATCTATCTAGCCTAATCATAGCTGAGCATGTTTAAATTTATTTGTTGATAAGTTAGTGAGTGCAAAGATAGTCAACATTGTGTAAGATTGACTTATCACAGAGCTTAGATTAGGGAGAGATTCTGGTTCCACATGCCTAAAACAGAACCAAAGAGAGAAGCGAGGGATGAAAAATACATTGTACATCTTAGCCCCGCTTGTCTAGTTTCCCTTTGTTGCAAAATAATGTTTGTGTGCAACTTGTCTTTTATGCCGCAAATGCATGACAAATCAGACTGCCTAATCCTGATTTGATCATTTTAAATTTCATGTTTTAGATTAGAGAACAAAATCCTGTCAAACTGCTTAATCTTGACAGTTGATCTAGCATAGGTAGAGCAATGAAGGAGTTCATCAACTTAATCTGAACTCCCAACAGATATAAGAGTAGAAATAGATAGGTTCATTTTGCAAAAAGAAAAATATACATTGTCAAAAGGCTACTAGTTCAAATGCGCCAAAGAGAAGAAAAAATGTTAGGAAAGATAGCAGGGTAGGTAGAAGTATCATTGATGTTAACCATGCTGTCACTTTTCAGAAATAACATCAAAATAAGGGTAAATTTTGCGCCAATGAATAAGGCACTAGTCTTCATAAGTCAAACATCTAAATTCTGGACACCTCCTGACGAGGAGCTGCCCTTCCCAAATGGAGCCACTGTTAGCCATCAGTATTTTTTACATGTTAGTGATGACTATATCCATAGCTGAGTTTTCTAGAAGCTGATTTCCTTGTGTCAATTTGTCATCTAGAAAACCCTCCTAAAAATTTTTTTCACCCTTCTACTTTTCATTCCACCCATGTCAGAATCAAAACCTCATGATCACTATCCTATCTAGCTTCAGCCCTATTGGTTTTCCCATCAGTTTTAAAATAAAAATCCAAGTCTGTTTCAAAAGTCTCCCCTATGTTAGGAAGTGGCGTTTTAAGGCATTTTACCCTTGGCAATCATCAAAAAGCCAAAAAGCCTCCATCTACTACAGACCAACCATGACTGACCTCCGACTCTACAAATGAAATTGACAAACAGCTCTAAGTCACGCCACTCACACTCCCTAGGTCTCAACACTACATAAACCACAGTATCAAGCTGATTACTAGGTGTTTCACAGTGTTTTATGGATTCTACCAAGACAGGAAATATAACTTCATCTCAGGAGGAAATGCTTGAATCTACAGTTAGATGAACAGCTACTTCTAAATGTAATATGAGCCTGAGATATGTCTACAAAACAGAGAGTCACTCATCAAGATCTTGCAGCTTCTTTCCAGCATGAAAATCACAGTAAGAGAAAGACACCACTGTCACAGCAAACTGGTAAATTGTCATGGCCCAGAACCTCCTTCCTTTATAAGCAGAGGGTTAGGGCACCTCCTTCATCTACAAGCAGAGGGCGCTGGCCAGTATTGACTTTAAGGATTGCAAAAGTCCAGGTTTGCTTTTTACTGAACAGTGAAACAATGACTCCAGGATTTCTGAGTGTGAGTGATGATCATAACAGGGATAGAGTCTGAAGTATGCAAGTTCAAAGGAAAACAGAGTTTGGTCTTGTAAAGGAGGTCATGAGAAGTTTTCAAATCATGTGAATTGCTAAACTTTAGAAAGGCATATCATGAGTAAAAACAATTCTAATCATAGGCAGCTTGCTTTCCCACAAGACCAAATTGAAGAGATGCTGACAGATCATGTCATCACACAGGCAGAAGAAAGGTTGTTTGTTTTTCAAAGGGTACTGACCTCCATAGTCACAGAGACTATCTTTCAAATAATTTGTCATAAGTTAACCAAAGTAAATGATGACATTTCAGTTCCCCTCAGAGCAGTACAGTGAGACAGTAACACCTTGACTAGGGTTTTTCTGAAGCACAGTAGTGATTGCAAGCAGAGGTGCCAAGTATTGATGTTTTTCAAGTTGTTTGCTTACCATCACATCCAAGGAAAATCTTTGTCAAACCGGTTTATCAAACAATCTTCAGATACTTTGCCAAGTGAAGGGCCTCCTTTGTTCATGAGCAGATGGCCAAGGCATTGAATGTTTTTGAAGACTGATTGATCAAAAGATGCAGTGGAAAGAGACAAAGAAAGAAAGAAAAAGTCTTTACACAGGTGACAGATGGTGTTTATGTCTCAAAAAGTATTGGTTTTCCTACCCATAAGAAAATGTCTGTCAAACTATACCTCATATTGGATAGGAGACAGTTTGGATATGTAGGCCATTGATACAAAAAGGGGTAGTTTCCTTAAGGGAAAGGGTCAAACAACACCCCACTGTCACATGCCAAGAAGTCTAAAGGAGCGCCTTTCAAGAAAACAGAGAAATGTGGTATGAATAGATGCAACCAAAATATGGCACTTATAATCAAAAAGGAACTTATGGATCACCTGGAAGCAGAAACTGACACCATGCATAAGAGAAATCTTTTGTCAAAGCCTGCTCATCAAATAACCATCGGCAGATTAAGACAGAGTTTCTGGAAATAAGTTTTATTAGCACTGGGTAGCACTTAAAACCCATGAAAGCGCTTCACTATTAAAATCCAAGTGAAAAAGAATTGTAAAGGGAATTCCTTCTTTTTCTGTAGACAGAGGATGATTGAACTTAAAAGTCAATACAATTGTATTTTTGCATTTACTGTCAAAAGACACCTACAGGAGTCTGTCAAACCAAGATTAAAAGGAGGAGGCATTTCTTCAAAGCAAGGAACAGTCAGGAAATTTTATCACAAGTCATCATCTGGGTTTTGAAGACTTTGGAAAGCATGAAAAGAAATCAGCTGCAATGTGGGCACCTGCAAAAGAGAAAAGGTTGAAGAAGCAAGTAAACTCCGGGGTTGTCAAAGCAAGTTGACAATGCAAAACCCTATCCTTTCAGAAACAAATTAGCATTCAGGTATTTTCCTGACAATTTTAAAGAAGGGTTACCTTACTTCATAAATATCACCAGCATCATTAAAAACAGTGGCAGAGATGATATGAAGGTTATGGAGTTATTTTTCAAAGTTTGAAGTTCGGTGTTAAAATGTCACCCAAAGAACAAAACTGGAAATCACCTTTCGAACACCTGTGCATAGGTAAAACAGAGTTCTGGCTTTTTAAGCCATTTTTTGTATTTATAAAGAGGTTGGTCCATGATTGATACGGTCCAAAAGTATAGAAAGTCTCCAACGCAGGTATTGAATGCACCGAGGTTATTGGTGCAAAGGATCAAAAGGGCTGTAAACACCTTGCAAAAGCCAACCAAACATTTTCATTTTGCATTTAAAAATAGAAGTGACCGTTGCAGAATTTGAAACGACATAAGAGCAAAGTCGAGGGTGTATTTGCATTTTCAAAATCGCAAGTGAGTTTCCTCCAATGTTCTCAGCATCACAACAAAGAAGGCCGGAACGATTTTTAGCATTCTGCACACAGTTTCAAGTTTGAACGATCACGCGACGTGCCTGGAAATTCGCGCAACGCACCTGGCGAAAGGTTTGCAAAGGCGGCCAGTATACGTGCGACGCGCCTGTACAGTTGCGCGACGCGCCTGTACACGGCGCCCGACCCCCGACCCGACAGACCGCCCGGGTTGTTTTGTGTGCGCCGTTCATTCCCTGAAGAGTGCCGCGTAGGCTTGAGGACCTCCAGAGCTATCTCCGGCTCTCCACAAGGATTCCCATCGAATTTTAAGGTATTTTTACATACCTTTTCCCCTTGGCTTCAAAAGTGTTGAATTGACATGAAGGTCTAAATCAAACTATGGTATGAAATGAAAGGGTTGGAACGAAATTGTTGAGGTTGACCTGGTTTATATATCGACATATATGATTAAGGAGCTGCCTAGCAAGGTCAAGGTCAAATCAAAAGAGTGGCTTGTCCTAGTTTATTTTGATATATCACCATGTCTGGCCAATGATTTTGCTATGAAAATGCCCATAGTTTGAAGCCGTGTTTGAAGGGTAAATTCACTGCTGAGAGTGCCCATAGTAAGAACCGTGTGTTAAACTTCTCCAATTTCTTCATACCACAGCATACAGAACTCTCGAACCTTGTCACCTTTTCAGAAGAACATCGTTTTGGCTGTATGATGATTCGAAGTATAAAACTGTGATAAGATGCTAGTTGTGTTATTTAGGGCACCTACAAGAAAAATTTGGTGTTGAAACTAAGAGCAGCTTGTTTCACCTTCATTAATCAAAAGACCAGGAATCCTACACCTTCAGAGCAATCAAAGGACAAAGGTTAAACCTATAAATTACAGAAAGGGCAGTTTATTCTTGAGTTTTTCAACTTGACTGTTTTGTTGTTCAAGCTAATTTTAACACAAGTTGATATTCAGATAGGGCAGAGGTTTTTTCTACAAAGAATAGTGTTTTGCTTAAAGGGAGTTTGTTGGTTGCAAGGTCTTTGACTGCCACCTCAAAAGAAACCACTAAAAAGGTAAAAAGAAAGCTTTGTTATAGAGAGACAGGGCTTATATCTAAAATAAAGCATTTCACACTATCATCAAATTGATAAATGGATGTGCTTATAAAGTAAAAATATTTTTCTGCCAAAGCCAGAGGGTTACATTTATAAGGGGCCATTGATTGTTTTGAAAGGAGAAAACTCACATAGCTTCTGCCTAAAAAACTCTTGGAGTATTTCAAACTCTATCATCTTTGCTCAGGACTATGACAGTGACTGTTTAATTGCACTAAGGGTTGATTTCACATATGCAAGTTTGTTGAATGTTGGCACACTTATACAAGGCAGGGTTTTAATGATTGAATTCTACCTTGGAGACACAGATATAGATGTATTGATTAATCTTTTGAAAATTTACAAGAAAAAGTGATTTCTTAACACTGTACTCAGGAAATTTACCCAGCAGTCTGTCCCCACTTTGCTATATGGTACCCTATTGAGAAATCTGCCTGGCTGAGGTACATTCAAGGTAGAAGGCTACTTTTTAAGAGATCACGGGTTGTATATTAAAAGAAACTTGTTCCAAAACCATCCAAATCACATTGTTCCTCTATCAAAACAGTGAAGTGACACAGTTTGGCTCCAAGAAGGCAGTTTAAGGACAGTGAGGCAGTTTGTCTTTTCAAAAGCACATTTAGGTCAAAATGCCTCCAAGGCAAGACAACAGGAGCAGCATGACAGTGATAAATATGAGCAGCAACAGGAAAAAGAGGGGAAGAGTGCTGAACAGCAGTAACTCAGTAGTGATAAACAGCAGTTTCAAGAAGCGCCCGGCACGGAAAGAGGAGAAAGGCATATCAGCACTTGATATTTTGGCCTCAGCTTCGGAGCATGTTGCTAGGGACCCTTGAGGGTCATGCGTGCCATTTTTGGGCCCATTTCGACAACTTTTTGTTTTTTGGCATTTTTTGAGTTTTTGGTCGAAAACTCATAATTTCGCCATTTCAGTTTGAGGATTTGTCAAGGGAGAAGGATGATACCAGTTGATGCCATAATTCTATGAGCAGGTCCCCAGCGATTTTCAGAGCATTTGGAGATCATTCGCCCCCTCAAATTGGCGAAAAATGCTCGCTTTTTGCACATTCTGCCCCTCATATCAGCAGTCTGCTATTTCCTGTTTTTTTACACGTAGGTATAGTTTTGGAGCACTTCTGGGCATCAGCTTGAGGTGATTTCAGTTGCACCGGAAAGTAGACACATAAAGCTTTCCAACGAGCTATCATGAGCCTCATTTCGACACCAGGAAGGCTGCCATTTGTCTCCAGCAAGTCAGGGGACCTTTTTCTGATGTAAATTTGAAGTATTTTTGCAATTTTTGAACCTCAAAAATCTGCTTTTTCCAAATGTGCGTTTAGCTATTTTTACACTTGGAAAATGATGCAAAGTCAATATAATTTCCATTTTTAGCATTTTTTTAGATATTTTATGAGATATTTTGTGCCTTGGGCTTTGAAAAGCCTCAAGGACAAGTTTAGATATTTTGATTAGGCCAATGGGATAGCTAGTTGCACCATGAGGTTTTCCTCACTTGAGCCTATTTATTCCACAAGGCTTCATTGTAAAACAAGGCTAAACTTGAGAGAAGAATCAATATATTGGTCATATGAGCTTTGAAGAACATACTTGTGTTATGATTTTGGACTGCCTCTTGGATGCTTTTGATGAATGATGAAGGATTGTTAATGGATTCCATGACATGGTAGAATGGTATAGTGTTTCTTGCTTTGTTGTTGTCTTCTAGTTTTCATTCATGATACATGCTTCTTGCTGCTATAGATCAGTAGAGATTAAGTTTGAGATATGCCCATGGAGGCACCTCAAAGTTCCTGAATCTTCATAGCTTTATGTTTTCTTCTTCCTTAGTTATACTAAAGAATTCTTAACTGCTCTTTAGTAACTTAAGGTACTGTTGCTAGTTTTATTCATAAGTTCTATGCATGTTGAGTAGGATGTATGGTGTGCCCTGATTACCTATAATTGTCCATAGTTCTGTCCATGAAACTATCTCTTTGACTGATTAGCTTATCATCTCGTTGAACCAAGGAGGCCTAGTCCCGATCTAGCCCTTTGCCTAAAACTATGAAAGCTTGTTTGTCCAAGTGCCCAATAACTTAAAGACTATGTTTAGGCATTCCGGCATAGTTTATTGAGTTGTTAGTCTGTCTTATGTGTTTTCCCCAAAGTCTGATAGCCATTTCCCGAAGTTAGAAGGTCTTATACTTCTATGCATGGCTGGAATGTTTGATTTCTATGTATTAATTAGCTCATAGTTACATCTAGCATGATTAATGGCTTGCTATAACATGTTTATGTCTGCTATCAACTAGTTACACTTGAAATCCCTTGTCTTTCACAAGCTTGATGTTCATTTACTCCATTTTTCCCAAATATCCCTTCTACCGTGAATCAAATCGGCCCTACAGCAGCCTTACATCATCATCTGATAGCTTCCTTGACCTTTTTGACCCCATAGCCCAGTTTATCTACATCTTGTTATCCAGTTTATATCTTTGATCAGTTTTATCCCTCACAAACTTAAAAAACCAAAAATCAAAAAACTCACTTCATAACTAGCCTAATATCAGAACACCATAAGCGAACACACCGATATATTTTACATCTAATAGAGAGAGCCCTCTCTGAGTCCAGGAAGGCTAGGTCCTTGGGCTCCAAAGCTTGGTTTGATGTTACATCGTCATTTGGCTCGCCAATCGGCCAAATCACGGGACCATGCAAACAACAAATCCTCTATATTACTGGAATTGCTGGGGTAAATGATGTGAGTTCTCTGGTGGTGCAATCTAATATCCTCTGTTTGGTTATGAACAGGAGAATTCACTTTCTCTGCCAATTTTTATCCCAACATTTAGCATTCTTCAGGGGGCATTGGAACTCTGGTTTGGTGGAACCATTTGGCATCCCAATGCTCAACATTCTTGAGGATGCATGGAAAATTTCCATGGATAGCAGCCTCAAGACCTTTGCTATGTATGGAATCTCTGTTGTTCAGTAAAAAAAGAAGGCTACAATTCTGAGGTCAGCATTTATTGTGATATATATTGAAGAATGGCTATGTAGGCAAGACAGTAGATTCTTGGGAGCAAGCCATCAGTCATATAGTTTTTATTCAATGTCATCGATGTGTTCCTAATTTAAATGAAACAGACTAGTTGTAACCAACAAGTGTGTGATAATCAGACTATCACGCATCTATATTGATACAGAATTTTGTTAAGAATGTACTTGTTTTGACACTTGTTGATATGAAAATATAATTATTTCATATGCAGATCAGACATGTCAATCCTTAATGTATTCAAAAACCATGTTTCAACTGTCAACACAGGTTGAAAAACATTTAATTATATATTCTAATTTCTGAAGAATGTAGACACTTGCAACTTGTTGTTTTATTTTCACTATATCGTATTGCACCTGTTTCAAGGAACTGGAGGAGGTATACTGAATATTCCCTGAATACTGCCCGTAGCTGGTACTGACTACATCCTTTGTATTTTCCTTCTGAACATCCTTTGTCTTTTCCTTCTGAACAGACTCTGCAATTAAGTTCCCAATTCAATGTGAATGCTCACTAGATGAATAATAAATATCATGGAGCATATAATTCCAAGTTAAAAATCTGAGGATGACTGATAAATCTGAATATATATAATAGCCACAGTAATTAAAAATAAAAATGAACTATATGGATTTTACTAATTAATCAGAAAATATCAAAAAAGAAAACCAACTACTCAAATCAATTTGTCAATGGCAATCCAACTGCTAACTAAGCATGGAACAATATTTTTAGTTTACTCATGGAAACTCAAGTAATAAGGTAGATATAATATCCACAAGGAAACATAGAGTAGAAAAGTTACTCTACAAACCCCAACATAACCACTGTGCCAAATTTTCATATGTCCTAGCTCCTGCCATACTGGTGATAAAAGAAATATGGATGTCAAGGATATTCTCAAGATTAACTGAAGTCATAAAGAGCAATTTCCTCTTATAACTAGCATTGAAAGTTGTCAAGTTGCCAAAGGCCTTTTACAACGACCTTCCCCTTACTTATCAGCCATCTCTTCACACAAATTCTCCATTTAGAGCATTGAATTTCTTCTGCTACGTCAGGCACCTCTTCCTCTACCAGCATTCCTCCTACTGTTTTTGCACACTAATTTATATTCTTTCGTTGATGTTAATTAGTAAGCTTCCTCTACTATACTATATTGTGGAGGCTCATCTCATCTTACACTACAAAATTCATCCCATTCACATACCCCAAGACTTTCTAGTTCTCATCCTCGTGATGACCTATTCAGGTAGAAATTTGATATATCCTCGCACATGCTATCTCTATGTTGCATATTTCTCTCTCAACTTGGACACCATCTTGTTCCAAGTCCTTATCTTCGATTTGTTCAGACAGATTAACTCATGTGGTACAAAAATACCACCATATAGAAGCATGCCTTTCCAACTTGGTAATGGTGAACTTCACCTTGTTCAAGTCCTATATCTTCTTGTACTCAAAGTTCCTTTCCATCTCACTTATGCTTCTGCTTTCATAGTCCCATCATAATGTGAAATTTCAACATCAAGGATCATGATATGAGCACTCTCTTTGTGATTGAGAGACATAAATGGGACATTAATTTTTGGTCTATAGATGGAACATGGATTGTTGATAGTGATTTGTCTTTGGAGATCACATCTATGACATGGATGGTGAGAGCTTGACAGATAAAGACATGAATTTGCGCCTTCTTTTTCTCAACAGCCTTAAGGACATCGCAAATCATATATGGAACATGAAAAGGACATTCTAGATCCTATTTCATGTGATCTTGGATAGCCAAAATATGTTGAGGTACATGATGCATATTCCATTTTAAACAAAATCCATGTGTCGTTATCAATGGGGAAAAAAATCAGCAAGCAATGCAATCCCAGCACTACAAAATGTTTGGGACAGCAATATGTTCAAAGATATATGTACTGTGGCAATTTTCAACTTTTAAAAAGAGGCCATCAAGCCCCAAATCATAAGCTGTCTTGGCTTTCCAAATCTAAAATTTTGCAGCATACTTCATGTGGATATTCGTAGAGGGAAACAACGTTTTGTAGGCTTATCTTGGAGCCACCTTTTAAAACCTTGTTGTTTGAAGTTATTACAGGAGACTTGCATGGTAGAGAAGGGGGGAAATTTTTGGAGCATGTACAACAAACTTTGTAACGGAATTTTTAGTGCAAGGAGGTGGCTCGTGGCTAGATGATGGACTGAACTATTCATATGCCCAAGATGATGACTATATCAGTCCTATCCAACATTGGATAAAGCAAGCATGTGGTAGCACACACCGTTATATATGTGATCCAGTAGATGGCATCAATTTAGTTTGTGCCAAAGGCCAATCAATACCAGGTACGCTCATTTTGGCAGTCTTGAGCATGGGAGTTTGTTATTTTTTAGAAGATGAATCCAATGTAGTTGCAGACCAAGGGGACTGGAAAGAGTTGTACTTGGAAATCCCCTTTTCATCTTAGCAGAGTTTATAACATTGTAATGAATTTCCCATGAATAGTTTTATGTATCAGCAGCTCTAAATTACAGTCATAAATATTCCCTTGATGAATATTGAGTTATTCCACATGAGGGTTCTCTATTTAGAATATTGTTCTTTAGTAAATTTGTGAATGCGGTTTACTACGTTCCTATAATGGAAGTAGTTCATAACCACTTTTTAAGCACAGACATAAAACCTGAATGTTGTTTCACGAAAATAATTTAAGCTTTCGGGGAAATAAATTTTTTTGAGTGTTCTTGGAAGATTCCAAATCTCCTTATACAAATCAAAAGGTATCAAAGTGTCTTTTTTTATGTTTGTGGAGTTATAATGAAGACATTCACGAGAAAAAAATCATAAATGAGAGAGGTGCTAGGTGTTGCATGTTATCAATCAGCAAATGCAAGAGGATATTGAAGAACCGAGAAAGATAATACGTATTGTGTGGGCTTCAATATGTACATATAGTTTCGGATATCTCTAGACTGTAATATCAAGTGTAGATCAGGAGACAAGATGCGAAGTATATTGGGATAACTCTGATATGATAGATACCATAGCAAAGAGAAGGAATCATACTATGTTTCAGAATAGCTTGATCGCATTGCAATTGATGTTGATAAAGCAGCGGATGTGCTGTTGGGATGGTGATTAGGAAATTTTCCTTGCAAGGTATTAAGAAAAATATTCATTTCCAGTAATGAATGAATGTATTGACCCCAACCCTAAATGTGCAGGGGTAATCGGTAATTTTTTTCAACACTATGTTGACCCCAACCCTAAATGTGTAGGGGTAATCGGTAAAATTTTTCAACACAGAGCGAGACAAAGTTGTATTGAATTATTAAATTCGACTGGAACATAACCCCTCGTATCCTAAACATGATTTGAAATTCCTCAATCATACATAAATGATAATGGATTGACTGGTGGCCTAAATTATCATCGATCAATGAATCCAAATGGAAATCGGAACATCCACAATGAGGCAGATAAAAAAACACAAACAAAAACCAAAAAAATAGGTGTTCAAAGTCGTACATCTATCTTCTGTCTGGAATCCTCATTCCTCCAGTTGTTATCCATAGCGTTATCAAGTTTTTGAAAGCCAAAGAGAATGCGGAAGAGCTGCTCTGAACAGAAAATGAAAATGGGCGTTGGGGGCTGCTTATTATCATTAATAGCAACGAATGGCACTGGTCCCAGTATTGAAAGACCTTGGAGGGAAGGATATCGAATCGCTAAAATGGCCTTGGTCCTAATAATTTGAGAGCTAAAACTAAATATTAAATAATTTTAGAGCTAAAACTCAATATTAAAATAAAAACAATGACAACGAAAATAAATGATAAATAATAATCTCACATTACGGCGGGAAATGGGAAAGTACCTTAATTAATTTGTTGTAGGAAAAAATGAAATTTTATGTCAAAAATAATTTCAAATTTTAAGATGTTGAACTAAGTTTTTATGAGAATGAAATTTTGTTAATAGTGAAAAAAACATTATTTTTTATTGTTTATTTTAATTTTTTTTATTTTTTTAGAATAAAAATTACTAGTTATGAGAGACATGAAATTTGAATTTGAATTATATATTTATATAAGGGTTGTTGTATCTATTTTGTATTCAATAATTGATTATAGGTTTCTATGAGGCTACTTTAAGTTGGTGAGTAACATTTCATTCTCAAGCCTAAAGGACAAAGGTGGGATTCATCTAGACATGTGTGTGTGCACAAGAGAGGTGTTATGCATGCCATATGCTTTGACCACTATATATAAGTGTCTCCCCTTGCTACCTTTTGACCACTATATATAAGTGTCTCCCGTGACTACCTTTTGACCACTATCTCTAAGTATCTAAGAGGAAGTTGTTAAAAAACACCCCTTAAAAGTTTAAATTTTCATGACTTTCACGGGGGGTGTTTCAAAAAATGCTCCTAAGGGATTTTTTGTTGTAGTATTTGAAAATTTTCCTCACCGGAATCTAGCTCCCTTCTCTCCCTGCCCACCCACCCCATGCTCCCATTCCCAAAAAAAAATTGGATCCTGTTATGACCTTGATTATGAATGAACTGAAAAAATTTTAAAAAACAAAAGAGAGTTTAAATGTTGGTTAATATTTTTTTGTTTTCCTAACCTTCATCAAATTAAAACTAGAAATAGTAAATCGAGCTTAGTTAAAAATGTAGGCCAAAGGCATGGTATCATGTCCTCTTAATTTCTCTACTAATTATTCTTTATTCTTATGTGATTTAGATCTTGACATATGTTTCCATGCATTTAGTTCTTCATCCTACTTTTCTAACCTTTCCCTCCAATTAAGAAGAGGCCTCAAAACGTTGCCCATGTTTTGGAATTTGCTCATACTCTAATCACTAAAGAGGATAATATCATCGAAGAAAGAGAAAGTTTTGACCAAAATTTCCTCAAAACATCACAACTTCGTACATGTTCGTGACCCACTTGTTTTAAATTATGTTAGTGAATATATAGAAGCTTGTTTTGACTATAATTAACATGCCTTGGCAGGTCATTTTCAGGATGAAATCCCCTCTAAAAGTACAATTTAGACTCAAGTTGGAGATTTATGGGAGTTTTATGACTAGCATAATAAGATTTGAATTTAAAATAGTCCCAAGGTTTTTTTTTTCATATTCATATTTAAGGAGGCCTCAACCTACATAGCTATTGGGAAGGTACGACCTTGAGCTTTGTCAAAACACTATGGGATTGTTTTCTCACTATATTGAAAATTTTCAGTTGAGAAATGTGTTGAGTTAATTATCTGATCTAGAAGAATTCCCCAAGTTGTCAAGTATAGCTCTGACATTTCCTAGAAAGGATAGCTTACCCCATATGAAAAATTCTCTACCATAGACTTGGAAAAGACATCTTAGCCAAGACCCCATGGCGCATTTTTATAAAAATTAATCTGTCAAATGACATTCCCATCAGGAGTAGCTCTAGTTATTGTGACTCATAGTGATAATTCCTAGCCGAAATCAATTTAAATCATGGCTAACCTTGCTCAATATGTTTGTAGGCTATCATATCAGTTTCCTTGGCAGCAACGCTATGTGATCCTTAGTGGCAATAATGATTGTATTTTCTAGTTACTAATTCCCCCCCTGATACTTGGGAAAAAAATATGTTGAATGACAAATTATCAACATACAATTTGAGGATTTAACACTCTGAATACTTGTTTCTACTACTAAAGTCTTGATACTACTGCCTTCCAACGGCTAAGAGTGCCTCAGACACCATTGACACCCAGGCTGCCAGGAGAATAAAGCTCCTCCAACTACCCTGACCCCAATTAACATACATGTAGAACATACCCACCTAAGGGTACAACCCCTAGTTTGTAGAGTTATCACACTCATTTTAACATAGGCAGGCCAGATAGGCCACCATCACCATTAGCCCCAAATTAAGCCTTCTCAAGGGATTTTTGGGATATTTTGGACGCTAATAGAAAGGACATAGTCTATTTATTATGCTAGTTTGTTAATAGCCTAGGCATAGTCTATTTGTAAGTGAAAGTGACGAGATTTTTTCCCACTTAATTCGTCTGATACAGTGCCTAGAAGGAATATAGATCTGAGCCTCGAAAGGGAAAAATGCTTTAGCAATGTTGTTGTTAACCAAATTTTCTACCTATGTTACATATTCAGGCACATATCATATATAAAGATTTTCCAATGTTTTGTTACAACTAGATGGACATTGGATATATCTTAGGGGTTTCCAACATCTATGCTCCAATTTAAATCATGGCTAACCTTGCTCAATATGTTTGTAGGCTATCATATTAGTTTCTTGGAAGCAACTCTATGTGATCCTTGGTGGCAGTAATGATTGTATGTTCTAGTTATTAATTTCCTCCTTGATGCTTGGGAAAAAAATATGTTGAATGACAAATTATCAACATACAAGTTGAGGATTTAACATTCTGAATACTTGCTTTTGCTGAAGTAAATACATATTAGCATTGTACATATTTACCCCCTGCACGTAAATTTTTGGTCTGCCACCTTTTTAAATATCCTTCGGACCTCTGCCGTAACTAAAAAACCCTGATGCTCCCATTTGATTCTACCATCTCCGCCTAAAATACACTGTCCAAATGATTAAAACCCGCAATTTAAATTTTATTGAGCCAAAGCCCCTAGGGCCCTAGCCCCTTTCCTGATGTCGTCATATGACCCGAGCCCAAGAACCACAGGCCAAAAGAAAGCGGGCTTATTGTTTATATTCGGGCGTGATATCCACCGTCCGATCATGTTATATCAACGGAGTGGTGAACGTTTCATATGGAGGGGCCCCCGCGCAGGAAACCATGGTAACCCCCACACCTCTCTCGTCGACACGGCGGTATTTACCGCAGGGGCAGCGATCCCATACAGAAAGTGCCGTGTGTCTTTGGTACGGGTTTTAAAACCGCTTCCCCCGCGCGTTAATGTCTGTACAATCGCCGGGCAGCGGGATTCACGAGAATCGTTGGATCTCCCAATCTCTATCCAACGGCGGAGGTGTACCAGAACCGTCCGCCCGTTTTCTTGTGTCCGCTATATCATATGGCCCACCGTTGTGTTGCTCCCGTCAATCCTCAGCCGTCGATCCGTGTTTGCAATCCGATGGCCCACGTTACAGTCTCCCCACCTGTTGACTTCGCCACGTCGTCCTCCCACTTGTCCTCCCGTACTCCTACGTGTTCGCTCCCGTGCGCCCAAAACATTTCCCCCGTCATATATATAAATGTGAGCTTGTGTTTTCGTTCATATTTCCTCATTTTATTTATTCCCCCACGACCAAACTGTTTTACGCGCTGCGCCTGTTTACTCCATATCACCATCGCTTTTCTTCCGCCACCCTGTGTGTTCCTGTCTCCTGTTCGTATCCACGATATCGTCTTCATCTCCATCTCCATCATCCCCGCCTCCATCTGTGTCGGTTTTTCTAATGTTTTGTGGGTTTTGTAGGTTTTGATATAACAGGAGGACGTTTTAATTCGCTGCCTCTGTTGCAAAGGTTTGGGGCCCATAAAAGACGATTTCCTGCGGGCAGAATTTAAAGAGGAAGCCGAGGGTAGGTGTAAGAAACGACCGCCATTAAAGAAGACAGAGATATGGGCCTACAGAACCCTCCAGAGAAATTCGCCCTGCATTAAAGATCAGGAATTCAAATCCAAAGCTAAAGGCCGAGAGTACAGTACAGAGATGCAGATTATTTCAAGTTTCTTACGGCAGCAAATTTTCCCTCAGCTAAAGGCAGCACATTGTATATATTTTATTATTTATATCTTGTATAAAAGGAGATTTTCATCTCCCAGCATTTATTTCTATAGGCAGATTGTTTAGTACAGTCATTTATAGTTAGTCATTCATAGAGTGGGCGCGAATGCTTTCCGCCATTTTATTCAAATCGAGTCATTAATTGTGCTTCATCTACCTCCTCCTCTAGAATCCTCTATCTTTCCTATAAAGACCCGAAAGGAAGACATTGTAAGGGTTCCAGATTTCTATCAGCAAACTGTGCAGTGAAAAGGCTCTTGTATACATCTTGTAATATTTCCTGTATGAAGTTTCAGAGCCCGTAGGGTCTCAGTGAGGAGGGGTTATAACTGTAATGAGGATTCTGGTCTCTGGTATCTCACAGTATGTAATTTCTCTTATGTGTTAATACAATATCTCTTTCATGCTATTTATCTTCTTGTATCGTGTTCTATAATGCGAGTGGCTCACTAGTTTGCAGTCAGGATTCATCCTTGTTGATGCCCTTTCTGGAATTAGTCAAGCGCTTTAAATAGGCCTAGTCATGGTATATTGTTTCATGTTCACTTCATCCATATTTTCTGCTATATTAGTTGTTTGAGGGGGGTGCTTTTAAAACGCCATTGTCATATAAGGATTCATAAATTGGTATGCCCTTATATGGTTCTGTTGTGTATCTGGGTATCAATCTCATGTCAGCTAATATCTTCTTTATGTTTCTTCACTGCACTCATCATCTGATATTTGATTTCTGTGATATATTATCTGAACTATCCCTCTTTACAGTAAGCGGTCTCTTAACTGTCTGATGCCTTTATATTGGAGTTTTACTTGATGTCCCTACATTGTTCTTGTCTTTGTACCAGCTTCTGAGAGAGATTGGTCCCATTCAAAACTAATTTCCTTGTTCAAAACAAGAGATAGTAAGTGAGTTCTTGGACTGACAACCCAAACTATAAAGGGCTCCTTGATATATTAAGATGTCCTAGGCACTGGTCTATGGCAACTCTAGACTGTCTCTAGGAGGGTGACAAAATCATCCACAACATCTTTCTGGCGCCGTTGCCGGGGAGCGAATTCAAGAATATCAGTTTCCCTGGGTTTCGACAAATTTTTTTCACTCTCTAATCAGGTGAGCACAGAGAGTTGAAGAGTTGCATATCTCTCACCTTAGCGACTCCACTGGTCTTTATTTGATAAGTTTATTTGGTAGTCCTGGCTCCTCGTAAGCCACATTTGAGGTCAGATACATCTCAGTCGAAAGCATCTTACATGTCTGACCCAGAGAAGATTATTCATAAAAGAGTTTGGAAGGAGAGGAAATCAGCCCGTGCTGAAAACCCTGAATATTCCGTTGAAGATTATCCACCCTCTTCTTCTCAAGAAGTTAAAACAGAAAATCCCGAGTTTCTCTCAGAAACTCCACGTAGAGGAAGTGCCTGGATTGAAGAAGATTCTCATCCTACGTTCGAGGCTGAAGAAATTAAAGAAGTCACAGAAGTAGTTGCTGTTAACCGTGAGTTATTCCCATCCACACCTCAGGGTTCTGTGCAATATATTCCCATTGTTATTCATACTCCACTTCCTCCTACTCCTCTCCCTTCATTTGTTGCTCAGACTGTTGTGCAACCCCCACCTCCTCCAATGGCCAATGTTCCTGCTTTTCTATTGAACAAATACGCCCCGCTGGCCTTGCCCCAAGTGTTAAATGATATGCCACAAGATTATCTGAAGATTCTGCCGAGATTCAATGGAGAAAACGAAGTTGATGCTCAAAAGCATCTTGAGACCTTCTGCTCTTTTGCAGAAAACTTAAATGTTGAACATCTGGATGTGGTCTTGAGATTATTTGTGCAGTCTTTGGAGGGTGAAGCCAGGAAATGGTTTAAAACATTGGGAAATCGTTCTGTGACCACCTGGGACGTCATGGAGAATGTTTTTCTCAGAAAGTGGGGAGAAAAGAAAGACCACGGGCTATGTCTCACTGAATTTAATACTATGAAGAAGAAACAGAATGAAGGGGTTTCAGACTTTATTAAAAGATTCAACAAGTTATATCTGAGCCTGCCTCCTGAGATGAAGCCCCATGAAGCTGCTGCCAAGATAATTTTCATAGCAGCCTTTGAGTTTGATTTTGGCTTCGCATTGAGAGAAAGAAAACCTGCCACTTTGGATGATGCACAGTCAGATGCTCTGGAATTGGAAGCAAACTTTGCCTCCACTGGAAAATTAAAAGGAAAAATTGAACAGGATACTAGGAGGAGAGGCAAAGAAGAGGTCTCCACCTCTAACCAGGAAAAGGATTTAGATAAAATGGATGAAATAAGTAAAATGATAAAGAAAATGGTCAAGCTTGAACTGGAGGCAAAGAATGCAGCTCCCAAGAACTATTATAATGCTCCAAACATAGGATATAATCCTCAGTACAGAAGGCCTCCATTGCAGATATTTCCAAGGGAAGCAAAAGAACAACAAGACCAGGTACCTCATCCCTTGTACCTGGAAGGACCGGCAGATGACTCCACTGGAGATGCAGCCTATGGATTAGAAGATTCAAATCTGGCTTTTTCAAATAATGATGATATAGAATGCCCGTTGCAAGATGAATATGAAGAAGCAGAGATCGATCACTACTGTAAGCAGTTTGCTGATTTCATGCAAGCACAATTCAATGTCAAATATGATCTCAGATCTTCAAGGAAGAGGACCAGAACTCAAGATCAAGAAGAGGAGCCACCTCAGAAAGAAGCATCTGCTCCTAAGGAATCAGCAACAAAGAAGAATCCAGAAAAGGGTAAGAATCCTTTAAACATTCCCCTGTAGTCTAATGATTAGGTTCCTTCTTCTTCTAGAATAGTCAGTCCTCCTAATGCGGAGCCAATGTCAAAAGAAATCAAGTCTTCAGTTGAAAATAAGGAGTCAAAAGAAGTAGTAATAGAAAAGCCCACATCTGTTTTCAATTTGCAAAAATAACTTGAGAAGATTAAGATTCCTGTCCCTCTGACTGAGTTATTAAAACAGCCTGTATATCAGTCTCAAGTTACCTCTTTTATACTTCCTCCTGAAATACCAATTGCACCTGATAGTCTAAACCTTCAAGAAGAAAGACCCATGGTATTATTTGGCCCACATGTCGAGGAGATAGATCCTTCTACTCCTCCCTTTTATGTGTCCCTAGTCATTCATGACCTGCTGTTACATAATTGTATGTTAGATTCTGGGGCTTCCCATAATTTATGCCTTTGTCTGTCATGGAGCAACTAGGGCTGCAAATTACAAGACCATACAAAGATTTATACTCATTTGATTCTAAAAGAGTAAAATGCTTGGGAATGATTAAAGATTTAGTGGTCAATTTAGCTCAAATCCCAGCAAAAAGTGTGGTCATGGACATTGTGGTCGCTGATATCCCAGCCCGCTTTGGCATGCTCTTGTCAAGGTCATGGGGTACCAAGATTGGGGGGTCAATTAAACTAGATCTTACATATGCTACTGTCCCAGTCTTTGGAGGACAGGAAAGGAGGTTATACAGGGAGACTAGATTTGTTAAAATGGTAACTAAGGATGACTGCTCAGAGAACTCTCCAGTATATAACAAAGAGGGATATTTCTCATGTTTCATGTTAGAAGAAAATCAAAATTATGCTCATGAGCCCCTTTTTGGTCAAATTCAAGCTGAACAGCCTAAAGGAGATCAGGAATCAGAAGTATGGACTTTACATTTTGATGGGGCAAATTCAAGGGAAGGTAATGGAGCTGGGGTATTGTTGATTTCTCCTACAGGAAGATGGGTGCCACTGTCCTTCAAACTAGAATATGAGGCTACCAACAACGTAGCTGAATATGAAGCACTACTGTTGGGACTACAAACAGCTAGAAACATGGGCATCCAATGTTTAAAAGTCTTGGGAGACTCTGAGCTAGTAGTAAGGCAGATCAAAAATGAATGTCAAACTAAGCATCCTCGGCTTAGAGCATATAGAAACAAAGTATGGGACATGATAGAAAATTTCTTCTCAGCATTTAATATACAGTTCATGCCCCGGGAGCAGAACAGAATAGCAGATTCTCTTGTTGTTGCTACCAGTACATTTCGTCCTCCTCAGAATCCACTTTTAAGATATGAAGTGGAGGTACGGTACAGACCATCCATTCCAGACAATATAAAGCACTGGCAGGTATTTGAAGATGATGAACAGATGAAGAGATTCATGGAGACAGTAGGAGAATTCACAAGTATGGAAATTGATGATAATGAGGAAGATGAAGCCGAAAATATTGCAGAAAATAAATGGGAAGAAAAGATAGCAGGAAATAGAGTGTTGCAGTTGAAAGGAAATGTTATACCTAGAGGGTTGGTGCCTCTAGAAAGGTTGTTCAACAAAGATGATGTTCCGATGCAGCCAAACAAAGTAGTAGAAGAAGATCAAGTGGGAAATTTGAATCTGGGTACTTCTGCTGATCCCAAAATTGTTAAATTATCTAAAAGAGTCCCAGAAGAATACAAAGAAAAATATTTGAAGTTGTTTCAATCTTACAAAGATGTATTTGCTTGGTCCTATCAGGACCTAAAAACTTTTGATGTAAATATAATGCAGCATAAGATTCCACTGAGGGAAGATGCAAAGCCTTATAAGCAGAAGCTCAGACAGATCAATCCTCTGCTACTCCCCTCTATTGAAAAAGAAGTTAAGAAGCTGCTGAAAGCCAAAATAATTGTACCTTTGAGGTACTCAGAATGGGTAGCAAATCTTGTTCCTGTTCGAAAGAAGAATGGAGAAATAAGGCTCTGTGTGGACTTCAGGAATTTAAATAGAGCATCATTAAAGGATAATTATCCACTACCTAAGATGGACTACATCCTGCAGAAAGTAGTGGGAGCATCCAGAATGTCAATGATGGATGGATTTTCTGGTTATAATCAGGTAGCTGTATTTCCATAATACCAGAAGAAAACTGCATTTACTACACCATGGGGAACTTTTATGTATGCCAGGATGCCATTCGGATTGATTAATGCAGGAGCTACTTTTCAGAGGGCAATGGACATAACCTTTGTTGGAGAGCAGGACAAGTTTTTGGTGGTATACCTCGATGATATCACAGTGTTTTCAAAGAATGATGATGAGCATATTGAAAATCTAAGAAGAACCTTTGAAAAATGCAGAAGGTACGACCTATCCCTCAATCCTCAAAAGTATTTATTTGCATTAGATGAGGGAAAACTCTTAGGGCACATCGTAACTAAAGATGGTGTAAGAATAGACCCTAAGAGAGTCGAAGTAATAAAAAACATTCCTCTGCCCAGGAATAAGAAAGAAGTACAGGTATTTTTAGGCCGAATTAATTTTCTAAGAAGATTTATTCCTAACTATGCAGAGATAGTTAGGCATATAACTAATATGTTGAGAAAGGAGAATGAAGTAAAATGGTCCCAGGAGTCTAGAGATGCATTCAGAAGGATAAAACAGGCATTCGCTGAGGCTCCAGTACTAGCCGGACCAGATTACAGAAAGCCATTTATAATTTTCTCATTTGCTTCCCCTCACACAATTGCTGGAGTGTTATTGCAGAAAAATGAAGAGGGATATGAACAGCCTATAGCTTTCTTCAGTCAAGTACTTTATGATGCAGAATTGAAATATAATATATTGGAGAAGCAGGCGTATGCCCTGGTAAAGTCCCTTAAAGCTTTTAGAGTGTATATTTTGCAATCTCATATTACTGCATATGTCCCCACAGCTGCTGTCAAAGACATTCTGGTACAGGGAGACAGCGATGGTAGAAGAGGAAGATGGATTGCAAAAATCTAGGAGTATGATTTGGATATAAGGCCTACTAAGTTGGTTAAAGGGCAGGGACTTGCCAAGATGTTATCTGAATCAAATCATCAAGCTTTGGGCATTAATCTATCTATGTTAGCAAATGAAGAATCCGAGAAAGAAGAAGAACAGCAAGGATTAGAGATGGCTATTCAAAAAATACACATGAAATACCTGACTAGTCCTTGGTATAAGGAAATAGTTGAGTATATTTTAACACTTAGCTATCCGCCGGGCTGTGACAAAGTAAAATACAGAGCTGTAAGAATGAAATCTCAGAAATATGTAGTTGCCAACGGACAACTCTATTGGAGAGACCCTCTAGGTATATTACTGTTATGCCTCACAGAAAATGAAGTGCAAAATATAATGACAGAATTTCATGAGGGGATATGTGGAGGACATTACAGCTGGAGGGCCACAGCTCATAAAATCTTGAGGGTTGGTTTCTACTGGCCAAAATTGTATACAGATACTTTTGCTTGGGTCAGAGCATGCGACAAGTGCCAAAGATTTGCAGAAAGACAGAAATTAGCAGCCATGCCCTTGATTCCTATTCATGTAAATGAACCATTTCAGAAATGGGGATTAGATTTTATAGGAGAAATACATCCCCCATCAAGTGGCCAATATAAATGGATACTAACAGCCACAGATTATTTCACTAAATGGGTGGAAGCCATACCTACAAGAAATGCTACAGATGTTGTGATAATGAAATTTATGGAGGAAAATATCATATCTAGGTTTGGCTGTCCCGCAAGAATTGTAACTGATAATGCACAAGCTTTCAAATCTGCCAGATTTGTGAATTTCTGCCAAAGGTATAACATCATCCTGACTCATTCCACAGCATATTATCCGCAGGGAAATGGCTTAGCAGAGTCATCTAATAAAACCCCGGTGAGAGCCCTGAAGAAAACAATCAGTGAAAATCAGAAAAACTGGGACTCTCAATTAAATTTTGCTCTATGGGAAAATTAGATAACCAGCAAAAGAGCAACAGGAAAGTCTCCATATGAGCTAGTATACGGAAGAGCAGCTATTTTTCCTGTGCAATTGGCTTTGCCAGTAGCACGCTTTATGCAGGAAAGCCAGGAAGAACCGGATGATATGATCAGGAGAATTAATCAATTGGTAGAATTGGAAGAAACACGGAACCAAGTAAATCAGAGATTGATAGAATATCAGGAGAAAATGAAGGATGTCTTTGATCAGCACGCAAAGGATAGAAATTTTCAAGTTGGAGACCTGGTTCTCAGATGGGATGTTTGCAGAGCAGAGAAGGGCAAGCATGCTAAATTCGATCCGTTGTGGTTTGGGCCATTCAAAATAGTGAAGCTAGGAAGAAATAACACCTTTTATTTAGAAAATCTATAGGGTGATTTGTTGGATGCACCCGTGAATGGCCAATTCCTCAAGCCATATTTCCAATTCTGACCTAGGCTGGCAATGCCCGACTGTATATATTGTATATAAGTTGTTTTGATTTTTATTTTTATAGAAAAGAATGCGGATAATTACCTGAAGAAGGAGTGCAGGGGAATTAAAGAGCGGAGTGAAATATTCAATGGTCTGCGTGTTCTCGACATGCCCGAGGATGACCATGCCGTCCCCAGATGGAGCCGATGTTGTACATATTCTCTCCTCCATTTAAATTTTGGTCACCGGTTCCTTTTAAATCTGTTTCCGATTTCTTTGTGGTCAAAAACCCCCTATGTCGCGCTCATCGCTACCTTCTCCGCCCCGAAATACACTGTCCAAATGATTAAAACCCGCAATTTAAATTTTATTGAGCCAAAGCCCCTAGGGCCCTAGCCCCTTTCCTGATGTCGTCACATGACCCGAGCCCAAGAACCACAGGCCAAAAGAAAGCGAGCTTATTGTTTATATTCGGGTGTGATATCCACCATCCGATCATGTTATATCAACGGAGCGGTGAACGTTTCATATGCAGGGGCCCCCACACAGAAAACCATGGTAACCCCCGCACCACTCTCGTCGACACGGCGGTATTTACCGCAGGGGGAGCGATCCCATACAGAAAGTGCCGCGTGTCCTTGGTACGGGTTTTAAAACCGCTTCCCCCGCGCGTTAATGTCTGTACAATCACCGGGCAGCGGGATTCACGAGAATCATTGGATCTCCCGATCTCTATCCAACGGCAGAGGTGTACCAGAACCGTCCGCCCGTTATCTTGTGTCCGCTATATCATATGGCCCACTGTTGTTTAGCTCCCGTCAATCCTCAGCCATCAATCCGTGTTTGCAATCCGATGGCCCACGTTACAGTCTCCCCACCTGTTGACTTCGCCACGCCATCCTCCCACTTGTCCTCCTGTACTCCTACGTGTTCGCTCCCGTGTGCCCAAAACATTTCCCTCGTCATATATATATATATGTGAGCTTGTGTTTTCGTTCACATTTCCCCATTTTATTTATTCCCCCACGACCAAACTGTTTTATGCACTGCGCCTGTTTACTCCATATTTCCATCGCTTTTCTTCCACCACCCTGTCTGTTCCTGTCTCCTGTTCGTATCCACGACATCGTCTTCATCTCCATCTCCATCATCCCCGCCTCCATCTGTGTCGGTTTTTCTAATATTTTGTGGGTTTTGCAGGTTTTGATATAACAGGATGGCGTTTTATTTCGCTGCCTCTGTTGCAAAGGTTTGAGGCCCATAAAAGACGATTTCCTGCGGGTGAAATTTAATGAAGAAGCTGAGGGTTGGTGTGAGAAATGACCACCATTAAATAAGACAAAGATATGAATCCACAGAACCCTCCAGAGAAATTCGCCCTGCATTAAAGATCAGGAATTCAAATCCAAAGCTAAAGGCCGAGAGTACCAAACAGAGATGCAGATTATTTCAAGTCTCTTACGGCAACAGATTTTCCCTCAGCTAAAGGCAGCACATTGTATATATTTTATTATTTCTATCTTGTATAAAAGGAGATTTTCATCTCCCAACATTTATTTCTATAGACAGATTGTTTAGTACAGTCATTTATAGTTAGTCATTCATAGAGAGGGCGCGAATGTTTTCCGCCATTTTTATTCAAATTGAGTCATTAATTGTACCTCATCTACCTCCTCCTCTAGAACTCTCCATCTTTCCTATAAAGGCTCGAAAAGAAGACATTGTAAGGGTTCCAGATTTCTATCAGCAAACGGTGTAGCGAAAAGGCTCTTGTATACATCTCGTAATATTTCCTGTATGAAGTTTCAGAGCCCGTAGGGTCTCAGTGAGGAGGGGTTATAACTGTAATGAGGATTCCCGGTCTCCTGCATTCACAAGATGTGGGGTTTCTCTTATGTTAATACAATATCTCTTTCATGCTATTTATCTTCTTGTATCATGTTCTAGAATGCGAGTGGCTCACTAGTTTGCATTAAGGATTCATCCTCGTTGGTGCCCTTTCTCGAATTAATGCTGCCTTAAATAGCCTACTTTCGCCATGGTGACATCGTTTCATGTTCACTCTTTCCATATTTTCTGCTATATTAGTTGCTTGAGGAGGGTACTTTTAAAACGCCATTGTCATATAAGGATTCATAAATTAGTGCGCCCTTATGTGGTTTTGTTGTGTATCCGGGTATCAATCTCATGCCAGCTACTATCTTCTTATGTTTCCTCACTGCACTCACTCATTGATATTTGATTGGGTGGATATATTACCTCGAACCGGCTCCTCTTTTATGTATGAAGCTTGCCTTCTAATTGTCTGATGCCTTTGTATTGGAGTTTTACTTGATGTCTCTACATTGTTCTTGTCTTTGTATCAGCTTCTGAGAGAGATTGGTCCCATTCAAAATTAATTTCCTTGTTCAAACAAGAGATAGTAAGTGAGTTCTTGGACTGACAACCCAAACTATAAAGGGCTCTTTGCTATATTAAGATGTCCTAGGCACTGGTCTATGGCAACTCTAGACTGTCTCTAGGAGGGTGACAAAATCATCCACAACAGGTTTCA
>JAXQQM020060988.1:0-46931 GCA_034641835.2 Pinus albicaulis | reverse complement strand
AATACACTGATGGGGACCTAATCTGCCTCTCTAATCAGCTGCCTTACGCCTAGTAAAGTCTGTTAGCCCCCCTATAAATTTTTGACAAGCAAATAGGGGGCTAAATTGTTGTTGAGTCTTCAAGGAATGCATTTCCTCTGAAAACACAGTCTCCTTGAAGCCTCCGTGTGCCTTGTATCCTTTGATAGTATCCCCTCTGCTGATTTCCCCTAAAAGCCTCTCTGTTATGTGAAGAAATACCCAAAGGCCTCCTCTCCCCTTTATTTTTCCCTCATTTAACCTCTTTTTATTCCCCCCTTGTCTTCCCCTTCTATTCCCCTTTTACCCCTCAAATCCTCCCGAAATCCCCTTTAATTTCTTCCCCTACCCTTTGTTTTCCCTTTTCTCCCCTTTCTCCCTCTATCGTTTCCCTTCTTCGCCTTTAAAATCCATTAAAATGGGCCCGAAACCCCTTTTCGACCTTATTATAGGGCTTAGCCCCTTTTCTGCCAGCCCCTTCCGAACCTCTTCCCCACACATGACCCCGCGCTGGGACCAAGCGCTTAAGTCCCGAGTGCCGATCGCAATCGGAAGTCCGGGCGGGTGTATTTTCCTTTGGAATATCAAAACAGCCCGATGCGATTGGTTTATAACGTTAAGTCTTGCGACGCGTTCCGCGCCGTTGATCTGTCACAAAGATCTGACGGCTGAGCGCTAATCGCAAACCCCTCGCTCATCGCAATCGCAACTCTCCGCGTCCGACCTCCGATTGATCGCAAGCCCTTCTCCCGCTCCTCCGATCGCATCTCCCACCGTTGATCCCTCGCGCAGATCAACGGTCCTGCGCTAATCGCACCCGCCGCTCCGACTGCAATCGCAGGTCCTTCCTCCCGTCTCCCGATTTAATCGTAGTCGTTCGTCTCCCGGTCGATCCAACGGCTCTGCGCTGATCGCATCATCGCTCGTCACCTCTCTCCATCTCTCTCCGATTAGATGTGGACCATCAATCTGATCCCAGATCCGACGGTTGGTGTTTAATCGCAGCATCTCCCCAATCGCAATCGGAACATTCTTGTTGTGAATTACGATTGCTCCCCGCTCCGACCTCCGATTGCGCTGATGCGATTGGATCGTGGTCGTCCGTTCCTCCCAGATCGGACGATTCATGTTTAATCGCCTCCCACCACATTGGGCCTCACCATGTACAATCTTTCCCCTCGCATTTCATTACATTTCGTCTGAGTTCCTTGTATTTCCATTGTTAACCAAAGTTTTATGTTTTTCATCAAAGATCTTATGTTTCATGCTTGTTCGCCCGCTGTTCATAAATCATCCTGTTGTTCAAACACCACCGTCGCGCTATCATTTCCGCCACCATTCCTCCGCCTCCACAGCGTTATTCCGCCACCACCGCCTGGTTTGACAGTTCTTTCCACTGTGCGGATTAGCACAGAGAGGCCATTTCAGCCGGCCAGCGAAGCAGCAGAAGCAGGATTTAAAAGGGGTTAACGACTATTGCTGATATAACTAGCGTTAATCCCGCAGTCAAAGGATCAAGGCACAGTTGGAAGACTAAGAGCGCACCAGCGATCCATAACTGCGCCACCTAACAGCAGAGTACTCTTCTCCAGATGTACGCCATTCCTACAGCGTTCTCCATGCCTCTCGAGCCCAGGGAAATTAAATGCACAGACAGGAGCTTCATTAAAGACTGTCTGAGCAGCAGTAATGGAGGTATGGAGAAATCGCAGACTTCCATCCAGTTCATTTATTTCAGAGTGGCAGCACAGAGCTCCAGGCGCCGAAAGGACTCCAAAGAAACATCCGAGGTCAATTTCGGCCTGACAGAGATCTCCCCAGATAGATTACAGAGTACATACAGCGCTGCATTCAGCCGTTAAGCAGCATGGGCATGAACACTTCCGCCTTACTGCCTTGATGAGTCTCATTTATTTGTTTATCTATCTCTGTCTCTTCCTCTTCTCCTATAAAATCCCTGAGAACGAATTGTAAAGGTTGTTGTTGCCTTGCTGGGCATCTGCTGCTAGAGGGATTCATTCGGACTGTTAGAACAGTTTTGGGAGGGAGTAGCAGAGTAGTTGTATGTAATAGGCTGGGAGGAGAAGCTGGGATTGTATTAGCCATTGAGCCATATTGTACATGGCTGGTGTTGCATCAATTAATCAAATCACATTTCACAGGATCCTGGTCTATTACTATTGGTGATGTGTTTCTTAACTCTGTTATTTACATTTTCATACTGTTTCATGTTCTGCTGGTAGGCATCAGAATAATGGTATAGGATTCACCCTTGTTAGGTGCCCTATGTCATTCGCTCTCCCTACCTTTATGTTTTCGCTCCATGTGCTATCAAGAGTTATTTTATAATAACTGGGGCAAGAAATGGGATGTTATTGCCTCGCCGTCGATGTGAACTTGGGGTTTCAGATGCTTCTCCGTAACGGACCTCAGCTCTTCCCTCGAGCGTTAAAGGTGACTTTAAATGACCTCTGTCCGATCTATAAGCCGCCCTTTCACCCGCAGAATGCCGAAATAACCAGGTATGTCCAAGGTGTCCTGCAGTTAAATGACCTCCCGAATTCGGATCTATATACGTAATATTGGCTACTCTTTTCACTTTTCTTCCTAATGTTCCACTCCACCATCTGCCTAAAAGATCCTTTAGTGTAGATGACTTGCCCTTTGAAAGCCTTGGCTAATGGATGCAAGTAATTTTCCTATCATGACTCCATAGCCCAATGGATGGCACGGTCTTGGCCCATTCTCTCTGCGGAAACAGCCTGCTGTTTTATTCCTTTCTTCCCATTGCTTTCCCAGTCCATGATCTCCTAACCAACCCAGCAACCCTCCAACTAAATTATTTAAAACCCCCTTTTGTGCTTCATAACTAGCCTAATATTTCATCTTGAGCCTCAAAGATATATCATTCTTTGCTCTATTTGGAGAGATCCCTCTCCGGGTCCAGGAGGGCTAGATCCTAGGACCCCAAAGTGGTTCTGATGTTGTCTCATCTTTTGGTCTTGCCAATCTGGCCAAAACATGGGAACCCCAACATAATGACGACCATACTGGGGAGAATCTGAGAGTCAAGAACTGCTTTGCCTCTAGATTGGCTTTTAATTGCTGATGGTGGACAGCATCCTGCTTCAAATTGTTAAATTCATCCACCTGGCGACTCCACACTCCATAATCCTAGAAGACTCCACTGGAGGAAGAACCTGAAAGATGGCCAGACCCCATAGAAGGGTAGAACATACGGGTTGGATTTGGTTTAAAGAATTCATTGTTTTTGTCTACCACTATGTTCTGTCCTACTTTAAGCCTAATCAAGTGCACAAAGATGAAACCCATGATGAGTATGGGAAAGATCTCAAGCCTCAGTCTTCAGACCGTGAGCAGACCTATACTCCTGTGAAAAACCTGGTGGAACAAGAAGCTCATGTTGTATCTCCCACTCTTCTAGAAGCTTCAAGCACCCATGAGCCTATTGTCACATCACCCACACCTACAAAGGTCATAGAAAGATATAAGCCTCTGGTTTTACCTCTCTTCTTCCAACCCCTGCCTACAGAATTAATAAACCAGCTGCCTCATTTTGATGGGGAAAATAAAGGGTCCTCTGCTGAAGAACATGTTCAAAATCTGGAGGATTTACTTGAGCTGTATGAAATAGAAGAGGATGATGTGTGCATTAGGATGTTTGCTTTGTCGTTACAAGGAAATGTTAAGAGTTGGCTCAAAGGCCTTCCAGAAGCAAGCATTTTCAGCTTTCATCATTTTTCTCAAGTTTTCCTAGATAGATGGGCGGCCCCAAAGAATGCTCTCCTCATCTTAAAAGAATATCAGAATTTGAGAAGGCAGCCAGGGGAGACAGTGCAAGAGTTTTCAGCCAGGTTCAATAAGGTATATGATGCAATGCCTTCTGATATAAAACCACCTTTGGGATGGGCTTTACTGCATTATCCAAGTTCTTTCGACCCCGAGGTGGAATTCCATATAAGGCAAAAGGAGCCTTTGAGCCTGGAGGAAATGCAGGATATAGCAATCACTGTCGAATACAACATACAGTGCAGGGAGGAAAGATTAAGAGCAGCAAGGAAGGACCGAACAGAGCAAACAGCGCATATCTCTTTAGACGACAAGCTGGAGAGACTGATAGAGGCTGCCAGTTCCTTGCTGAAAGCAAAAGAGCAAGAAGATGAGGCTGAAACCAGAGAGGATGATTGGGAAAGACCTGCTCCTTGTCCTCAAGAAAGACAAATCAGATCTCTGCAAGACAGAAGTCGCATGCCATGCATGTATGATGAACCAGAGCTTGAATCAGAAAATGAGCTTGCAGAGTATTTTGAAGAAGGAATTACTGAGAGTCCTGAAGATTTGATGGGTGACGATACTTACAATTATGATTTCTCTGATGTGGATATGTCTGACGATGAGTTTTTCCAAAGGGAAACCGAGCTTGCACGGTCAGCATCAGAGGTCTCATGGGAGGAGGACTACGACCATCAACTTCAGGAAAATAATGAGCTAATGCCGGCCATCTATGATACTGATGGAGAAAGTGTTGAAAGCATGATAGCAGACGAAGATTCATTGAATCTTCTATCTGCTTTATATCCGAACATCAGTTATACTTTCCAAGCGGACAGAGGCCAGTAGCTCTTCAGCGCAGAGGACGAGGAGAAAAGAGATGAGGGAAGTCTTGAGCGGAATGAATATCCAGAGCCTTCTCCCGAAGGGATTAAGGTAATCAAAGAAGCCCCCGCTCAAGAATATGTCAATTTTTTCACAGAGTTTAGCTCGTTACAGCAGAACCGACTTGTGGTACTAGAGGACAGCACTGTTGAAAATAATGAGCCCTCTAGCTCAATTTGCATTGAAGATGAGCGAGGTCCTCTTTCCCACATACATCTTTGTATTGGTTCAAAGGAAGAGGAGTTATTCCTGGTTGATGCCCATATGCCAAATACTCCCAATCAGGAAGAGGTGGAGTGTGATTACAAAGGCCTCACTACAGACGCAGTGATTGAAGCTGCCCAGGATGCAGACAGCCTACCAGTCATGGTAGGCTTTGAAGGAAAAAGTTTACATCACGAGTTTGTTGACCCTGTGGCAGACTACATGGAGGCCCTGATTGGCTCAGCTTCACAAGCATCAATCTTTTTCAAGAGCCAAATGCATCAGAATTGGTCACCGCTGCTGGTGGCCTCAGTTTTGAAGAACCACATGCCGAGCATCTTGTGGTTATCTCTGACAGGCAGTCAGTGCTCATATCCTTTTTTGCTGTTATTAGACTGGCTGCATTGGCATTATTGTATCACTTAAAGCATCAGAGATTTCCAGTTAGGGTAGGGTAGGTAGGAAGCTCAATAAAGCTCAGTACATGAGCAAGTAGATTAGTTGTTTCATTTTCTGTTTTAGAATGTAGAGAAGAAACCTGCTAGACAGTCTAATCCTAGCAAGTAGTAGTGTAGGTAGAGAAACATGTGAGACCAACAGTCTAATCTGGTCTCATGGAGTAATAAGGGTAGAGGTAGAATAGGTTTATTTTTCCTGTTTGAAAAGATTAATGATGTAAAGGGTCTGCAAGTCCAAATGCACCCTAGAAGAAAAAATGTTAGGACTATAGTGTGGGTAGGTAGTTGTGTGTGAGAATGTTTTTGCTGATATGTTGTCTTCATGAGTTGTGGCAGCTAAAATCAGAGAAGAAAAGGATGGTTCAAGCAGCAGGCACCTGGCCTACACCAAGAGATCATCTTCTGGTTTCTTGGCTCCTTCAAGAAGAAGCCATCCCCATGTGGAGCCACTGTTAGCCCCCCTATAAATTTTTGACAAGCAAGTAGGGGGCTAAATTGTTTTTGAGCCTTCAAGGAATGCATTTCCCTCCTGTCACGCCGCCCTTGAAGCCTCCGTGTGCCTCAGATCCTTTGGATAGTATCCCCTCTCGCCGATTTCCCTAAAAGCTCACAGGGTAAGAAATACCCAAAGGCCTCCTCCCCTTTATTTTTCCTCATTTAACCTCTTTTTATTCCCCCCCTTTGTCTTCCCTTCTATTCCCCTTTACCCTCAAATCCTCCCGAAATCCCCTTTAATTTCTTCCTACTCCTTTGTTTTCCCTTTTCTCCCCTTTATTCCTCTATCGGTCCCCTTTAAACCCCTTAAAACCCATTAAAAGGGGTAAAAACCCACTCTCCAACCATGTTATAGGGCTTAGCCCCTTTACCGCAAGCCCCTTCCAAACCACTTCCCCACACATGACCCCGCGCTGAGACCAAGCGCTCAAGTCCCGAGTGCCAATCGCAATCAGAAGTCCGGGCGGGTGTAATTTCCTTTGTAATATCAAAACAGCCCGATGCGATTGGTTTATAACGTTAAGTCTTGCGACGCGTTCCACGCCGTTGATCTGTCACAAAGATCCGACGGCTGGGCGCTAATCACAGCCCCCCGCTCAATTGCAATCGCAACTCTCCGCGTCCGACCTCCGACTGATCGCAAGCCCTTCTCCCGCTCCTTCGATCGCATCCGACCGTTGATCCGTGCTGCATCAACGGCCCTGCGCGGACCGCATTCCTCGCTGCCCGATCGCACCGCAGTCCTTCCTCCCATCGCCCTACGACCATAGCCGTCCGTCTCCTGGCCGACCCAATGGCACAAGGATCGCATCATCGCCGTCGCCCTCTCTCCATCTCCCTCCGATTAGATGTGGACCGTCGATCTGATCCCAAATCCGACGGTTGGTGTTTAATCGCAGCATCTCCCCAATCGCAATCGGAACATTCTTGTTGTGCATTGTGATTTCTACCCGCTCTGACCTCCGATTGCTCTGGTGCGATTGGATCGTGGCCGTTCGTTCCTCCCAGATCAGACGGTCCAGGTTTAATCGCCTTCCACCACATTGGGCCCCACCATGTACGATCTTTCCCCTCGCATTTCATTACATTTCGCCTGAGTCTGTATTTTCCATTGCTAACCAAAGCTATATTCACATCAAAGATCTTATGTTTCATGCTTGTTCGCCCGTCGTTCATAAATCATCCTGATGTTCATAAATCATCCCGTTGTTCAAACACGACCGTCGCGCTTATCATTTCCCGCCTGCATCATTCCTCCCGCCTTCCCCGATGGAGTCTCGCCACCACCGCCCGGTTTTACAGTTTCTTTCCACTGTGCGGATTAGCACAGAGAGGCCATTTCAGCTGGCCGGCGAAGCAGCAAAGGTGGGATTTAAAGAAGATTTACGCCTATAATTGAAGATTAACAATTTGATCCCGAATTCAAAGGATTAAGGTTCAGCTTGAAGACTAATGAGCGCACCGGCGAGTCATAACTGCGCCACCTAACAGCAGAAAGACTCTTCCAGATGTACGCCATTCCGCGCGTTCTCCATGCCTCTCGAGCTCATGTGGAAATTAAATGCACGGGGGACAAGAGCTTCATTAAAGACCTGCCTGAGCGCTAGCATGGAGGTATGGAGAAAATCTTAGACTTCCATCCAGTCTATTTATTTCAGAATGGCAGCACAGAGCTCCAGGCACCGAAAGGACTCCAAAGAAACATCCGAGGTCAATTTCCAACCTGACAGAGATCTCCAAACGGTCTACAGAGTACGCACAACGCTGCATCCTGCCATTAGGAAGTATGGGCGTGAACACTTCCGCCTCACTGTCTTAATGAGATTAATTTATTGTATATCCTACCTCTGTTGCTTCCTCTTCTCCTATAAAAGATCCCTGAGAACATAATGTAAAGGTTGTTGTTGCCTTGCTGGGCATCTGCTGTTAGAGGGATTCATTAGACTGTTAGAACAGTCTTGGGAGGGAGTAGCAGAGTAGTTGTGTGTAATAGGCTGGGAGGAGAAGTCTGGACTGTAACAGCCATTGAGCTTATTGTACATGACTGGTTTTGCATCAATTAATCAAAGCACATTTCACAGGATCCTGGTCTATTACTATTGGTGATGTTTTTCTTAACTCTGTTATTTACATTTTCATACTGTTTCATGTTCTGCTGGTAGGCATCAGAATAATGGTATAGGATTCACCCTTGTTAGGTGCCCTATGATGTCTGCTCTCCCTACCTTTATGTTTTCTGCTCCATGTGCTATCTAAGAGTTAATTCATGGGTTTAACCAGCGCAGCGGATGTTATTGCCTGTTGGCTGATGTGTGAACTTGGGGGTTTGCCTCTTAGATGTTTCTCTGTAATCTTATCTCTGTATTTCCCTTGGAGTTGCTAAAGCAGACCTGGAGTTAAATGACCTCTGGTCTGATCTATAAGCTGCCCCTTTGTCTCTTTGAGAGCAGCCTTTGAGTATGTCCAAGCAGGTCTGGAGTTAAATGACCTCTGACCTGATCTATAGACAGAAAATTGGTTGCTTTCCTTCTTTCACTTTTCTTCCTAATGTTCCACTCCACCATCTGCCTAAAAGATCCTTTAGTGTAGATGACTTGCCCTTTGAAAGCCTTGGCTAATGGATGCAAGTAATTTTCCTATCATGACTCCATAGCCCAATGGATGGCACGGTCTTGGCCCATTCTCTCTGCGGAAACAGCCTGCTATTTTGTTCCTTTCTTCCCATTGCTTTCCCAGTCCATGATCTCCTAACCAACCCAGCAACCCTCCAACCAAATTATTTAAAACCCCCTTCTGTGCTTCATAACTAGCCTAATATTTCATCTTGAGCCTCAAAGATATATCATTCTTTGCTCTATTTGGAGAGATCCCTCTCCGGGTCCAGGAGGGCTAGATCCTAGGACCCCAAAGTGGTTCTGATGTTGTCTCATCTTTTGGTCTTGCCAATCTGGCCAAAACATGGGAACCCCAACAAAGTCCACCTGAACCTTTTTGCAGATGCAAGGACATAGACGTGCATATTTTTTCTCTTGTATTTTCTCCAATATTCCAGCTTTGAGTTTTGTTTCTGTAGATATCAAACTTATGGGTTTTCCAGATCTACTAGTACTACTTTATTACATACTGTTAAAACACTTTTTTGACCAGGTTGTTTTCTGTTTCGATGGAGGCCCGAATCACAGGTGTCTAGTTCTATTTTCTATTATGATTGCCTAGTTTATACCCTATATATAAAAATTTGGATTTTTGGACAACACAACTAAATTGTCTCTTTGATCTTGTTTGGGATTTTTTCCTAAAAAAAGAGGAGGCCTGGGACAAATGATGATGGTTAGTTTTATTCTGATGCTTTATGCATGTGCACAACAATAATTTTAGTGGGGTGGCCAGAAACTCGATAGTTTTTTCGCACCACCTCAAGAAAAATCTATATTTATTTTATCTCTTGTACAGGGGAGAAAAGAATATACAGTTCTCAGAATGCCAGTAGGCATATACTTTGTAAATTTTTATTCTCTCAATAGAAGGTTCGATTTTTTCTTTGGAAAAAAAAGTTAAATGAAAATTATGATCCATATTTTAAAAATTTACACAAATGTCAGTATATATTTACAATAAATTTTTAATTTCCATTTTGGTTGATAATTTTGTTTTATCCATATGTTACATAACTATATACTGTTTTTTATCTTTTGTATATTATTTTTCTAAAAATTATGAAAGGTGGAAAAATATATAAAATAAAAGTTTAAAAATACATAATTATATTAATAATATAAAAATTTTCTTTAATTTAAATTGGTTTATTGTTGTCAAGTCTTACTAGCAAAACATGTTGAGGATGAGCCTGGTCATCAAGGCTACCCATGGGGAGAAGACATGCTAAAAAATTGAGCTAAGGGTTGGTGTGGCCCAGGCCAGGTGCGATACCTCTAGATCAAGCATGTTTCTAATAATTTGAAAAATATTTTATATTATTATAAACCCAAATATTAAACCCAATGGTTATTTACTATAGATCAAGCATGTTTCTAATCATTTTAAAAAGATTTTATATTATTATAAACCCAAATATTAAACCCAATGGTTATTTACATTCATAAAACCTGGATTATATAGCTAGAACTATTTATATCTCTAATTTTAATAGCTTCAATGTTCTAACTTATGTTGAGCTGGAATGTTGAAAATAACAAAGAATTAACACAAACCAAAAACACACCAGCAACATAGAAATACAGACATGGCCGAAAATTCCTGAGAGCCTTAGGGCATTCCTCACATATTCTCCATTATTAAAAGAAGGTAATAATACAATTAAATAGATGAGGAATTCGTCTCAAGATAGAGCGTCTATCTTGGACAACTTGGTTTAGATATTCTCTCAACCACACACACTAATCTAGGAGCTACCTAAACTACCTCCTAATCAAGAGGAACTAACATAATCTAGAAAATTAGGCATAAAATACTAATTTTGAATATTTAATTAATTTAATCTATTTTGGATTTATAATTGTTTATGAGAAAGAGGCTAACATTCCCCCATTAATGATAAATCCAAAATAAGAACAATGAACCATCTTCCAAGTTATCATGCTAAAATTATTGCTCCTCAAAAACACTGCCTAAAATACCGCCAAAGCTGGATGCCGAAAAAATTGTAATATGAAGAGACCATGAGTCAGCTATATGTTTGATTCATCTCTAAATTTTTCTTGACAACTCCATCACATGCCAAGCTACAAAAGGATTCATCTGTCCGTTGCTTGAAATCAACATCCTTTGTCGACTGACAAAATTTGAAGACGCCCACTGGCGAATTTGCTGATGATGAAACTACCCACTGGCTACTTGATGATTTCCCACTTGCTGATGATGATCGCCCGCTGGCTAATTATTTCAAAAAAAAAATCACTGCTTCTTTTGCTGATGTTGTCGAAAATTGCTCACTGTAGTTGTTGAAAACTTCTCACTGCTGCTGTTGTTGTCGACCGCCCACTGGAAAATTTGTTGATGCCCACTGGTTGATGAAGATGCCCACTGGATGCTTTTTTGGTTTAGTCGATACTTTCAGTCTAACAACAACCTTCAATTCCATTAACATTTTCCCCCCTTTGTCAGCTGATAGGAGAGACAATCATGTGGAAATTATTTATGAACCCCCCCTTGAGGTGTAGGAGTGGTGCACTGGTGTCCTGCCGTTTTCAACTGCATGAGAGTACCATCTTCATTTTATTATTGGTTGCAATATGTGTGAGTGAATTAAATTTTAAAACTTATACAATTTTCTAACTATTGGCGACAATTCCCAAGGATCAATCCATTCATAATTGATTTTTAATATGGCTGGTTGGTGTTGGTTGTAACATTTGTCTGATGAATGATTATGCTCGCCACAATAGACAAGGATGGAGATCAAAACACTGATCTTCCATATGAATGGTTCTTTGACAATGAGGACATTTCGGTTTGACTGCAACTTCAGGTTGCATCTACATTTGTGTTTGTCTGCAACTTTCTCAGAACATGCTGAGGTGATTTGTTCAAGAAATCCTGCATTGATGAACCTAATGGGCTTTGAATAATTTGGGATATGCAAGTTGGCATCATATTTGATATATGCTAAGCCTCGTCAATTTCTGTTACTTTGGATTTATTCCCATAGCTTGATGGTTGGTTTGGAAGAAAGTTGAACTTGAAGAACTTTGACACTTGAAGTTGTTTGGATGAATGGCTTAGAATCATTTGCATCTGTATGGTTCAAATACTTGGAAGCATCACTCTTCTATTGCAACTAATTTCTTTGTAGTTGCAACTCCAGTTGAAGAAACTCAATCGTTTCATTTGTCTATTGTAGATGCCGTGAAATATCAACAAGAGTTGCTTTGCTGATTTGCACCATGTCTTCAGCACTTGATAAGATCAAATTGTGATGAACTTGTAATAGCTCAATGTGTTGTGCCATGTGAACTCACTTGCTTAAATTCACTTGTGTTATGCCATGTGAACACACACCAAAAGCACACCAACAACAGAGAAATACATACATAGCGGAAAAGACCTGAGAGCTTTAGGGCATTTTTCACACATTCTCTATTATTAAAAGAATGTAATAATACAATTAAATAGATGAGGAAGTTGTCTCAAGATAGTGCGTCTATCTTGGACAACCTGGTTGAGATATTCTCTCAACCACACACACAAATATAGGAGCTACCTAAACTAACTCATAATCAAGAGGAACTAACATAATCTAGAAAATTAGGCATAACTTCCTAATTTTCAAAATTAATTAATTTAATTATATTTTTTATTTATAATTGTTTTGCTCACATGAGTGAAGCTAACATGGAATTGGCACATAAACCAAAAAAACAAAAACATTAACAATATATCAAAACTAAACTTATTGGTTAGAATGTCTGGCTTCATCCTCATCCATTGTCCATCCTCACAAAATATCAAGTTGTTCTTTCGTAATTTTGAACATGGCACATGAGATATCACTATCATTTTTTAATCCACTTTCCTACAAGAGTGGAGGTGTACGATACATTATATGAGGAAACTTTGGACTTGGAATTTCTCCGTCTTGTAAAAGAGTTCTATCAATGATTAGTGGGAGAGTAATGTCAGACCAAGTTTTGATGAAGTGTAAGGCTGCACACCCATCAACAAAACTGTGCATCATAAGCACACCTAATGAGAGTCTTCTACATTTGAAAAATGTTACCTACATTCAAATGAATACGAGGAAAAATAATTTAAAAGAAATGAAATTAAAATTTATGAAATAAGCATGCAAATTAACTTATATATATCAAATAAATATAATAAAATAATGTATATCAATTTTAATATATATATGAAAGGAAATATATAAATATTTTTTAAATTTTAATATAAAATTAATATATAATATTTAAAAATATATATTAATAAAAAAAAAAATTTTAATAAAAATATATAATAAAATGTAAGAAATTTTTATAAACTCACATATTTATTTTAGCTATACATGTATGATATACATATAAAGATATATATTAAAATAAAACTAATATGAGTAAATAAACATCAAAATTATTTAGGTGAAAACTTTATTTAATAAATATAGAGATAGAATATATCTATATTTATTTGAAATATAAATATTAAAATTTATTAGAATTACATTTAAAGATATATGACTTTTACTATATTTGTTATGGAGTTGATATATATATATCGGGACTGCCATTGGACCTGTCGAAATACACAGTTGGAGTACAAGTTCTCGGAACAACTTGCTCTGCATTTGGCAGCCAAAGATCCGGCTGTGGCGTTGGTGCTGCAGGCCGTACCATTTCCAATCTCTTCAAAGTAATAACCACGAGAACTGCCAGATAAACAACATGAACCTTATTTTCGTTGATAATTTTGTTTTATCTCTATGTTACATAACTAGATATGGTGGTTTATCCTCTTTATACTATTTTTCGAAAAAACATATGAAATGTGGAAAAATATATAAACCTATGTTGCACGGGTTTTCGCACCCAGGGGTAGGGTTTCGGCATCCACACCGGTTCCCGTCCCCACGTACTGGGTGCTGGGATGGGTTCTTCTCAGAATCCAATTTTTCATGGAAGACTTTGGTTCTTCCAACACAAAATCAGGGTGCTTTTGAAGAAGAACCTCGAAAATGGGTATTTTTAGGGTTCTTCGGGGTTCTTTTAGGGTTTTTTGGGGATGAAGAACCCCGAAAACGGGTGCTTTTCGGATTCTTCCTGGCAAGTTAGGTTTTTTTTTTTTTTTTTTTTTTTCTAAATTTTTTTAATTAAAATTTATTTTTTTTTTATTAAAATTAAAATTAAATAATATTTTACTATTCAGATTACTAAAGTTAATGCAATTTTATTTTATTTTGTTAATTTTTAAAATTAAATAATGAAATTATGAACATTGAACATTGAAAACTTAAAATTGAAAATTAAAATTTAAAAGTCTAAAATTAAAACTTAAATTAAAATTTAAAAAACTAAAGTTAAAACTTAAAAATTAAAACATATAAATTAAAATTAAAAACAAAATTGCAATTCATGACAGAAAAAGTTCTTAGTAAGGCCAGGTCCTATTACGAGATACTAGATCAAGCTTATGGAAGGTTGCATTTTACAAAGTAGGAATATCGAAGGAGCAATGCCTGCTCCAAATGCAGTCCTGGCCACAAATGAATACAGTATTAAATAACGTTCACTATAACATATTAGCTTTCGTTTTATGTGGTACAAAAAAATTTTAAAGTGCTTATTTCAGAAGAATTTAGATGGATGAAAATAATTGGTAACCAATTAATTTTGTCCTTACTACAATGTGCTCTATTGCGAATTTTAGTATCTGTGATTCTGTGTGCTAAATGGGCATAGCTTTTCCCCATAAACTCAATTTTTGTCGAATGATATTTATCATTTTATGTAAACTTTTAGGATATAAAATATAAAAAATATAAAAATATAACTTAAATGGAGAACTTGAAAGATATAAAAAAACCACATATGTATGTGTTTAGTCAATTAGGGTTATCTTGGGCAGTTGGGTGAAATGGTTGTTATCTTCCCAACCCAGGTTCAAATCCTTGGATAATGCCTTGATAATTATTGTTGTAATGGCTCCGTGCTATGAATATTGTTATATTGGATTTGAACCTTGTGAACTCTCAAGTGAGTTCACCTGTGAGCTGGCCTGATACCAGAAACCTGATTTTGCCTATTTGTGTATCAATGTATCATTATGTGAATGTTGATTCTTGAATCTTGAATGTTCAATGATGTGCATGTTTAAATCTTTTAAGTTTAAACTTTAATTTTTAAATCAAAAATATTTTATTTTTCTTGTTTTATACAAATTCACATATATAAATTATAAAGTTATATAATATAATATATATATAGTATATACCCAACGCACCCACGCACTTTCAAAAAGTGTCGTCCCCATCCCCGTCCCCGCACCCACGTTTCCTGGCAATATAGATATAAACTAAAACTTTAAAAATATATAATTATATTAATAATATAAAAATGTTTTTCAATTTAAATTGGTTTATTATTTTTAATAATTTGAATAAAATTTAGTAGAGTTGTAATGTTTTTTTTTTTTTTTTTTTTTTTTTTAAATAAAATTAAAATTTTAATGTTTATTTAATTTAAGTCTTATATAAATCAGACATAATAGTTATTTATATTTCATAAACCGTGGATTATATAGCTAAAATGATTTATATCTCGTTATATATATTTCATAAACTCTGGATTATATAGCTAGAACTATTTATATTTGGTTATTTATATTTCATAAACCCTGGATTATATAGCTAGAACTATTTATATTTGCAGGTGCAATTTTTTTTAATTTTTTTATTTTATAAAAATAAAATTTTAATGTTTATTTAATTTAAATATTATATAAATTAGACATAATTATTTATATTTCATAAACCGTGGATTATATCTAGCTAAAATTATTTAAAATTATTTATATCTCGTTATTTATATTTCATAAACCCTGGATTATATAGCTAGAACTATTTATATCTGCAGCTGCAATGTTCTAATATATCCAAATTAGAGTCTTGTTGTTTTTATGGGCTCTATAATTATGTACTGATATTGTCCATATACTCTACAAAATTGAACCATAAAAAACTAAACTTATGTTGGGTTGGAAGGTCCAGCTTCATCCCCATCTATCTTGAAAATATATATTTTTCTTGTTTTTCACGTAGTTACCGCTTCATTTGGTGCTTGCATCTTTATTTACATTTGGGTATTTTTTTATCTAGTTGTTTTTAGTGCGATTTTTTGAAAGTTTTTTTGGTGAATTTTTTCCGTCTAATTTCTCTAAAATTCTGTAAGAATTCGTTAGAAAATAAAAGTTTGATGGATATCCTTGCACAATCTAAGTTTGATGGATATCCTTGCACAATCTAAGTGCCCTAAAGGTTTTTTACAGTGCTGAATTCATATATATACAGTAAAAATAATAATTTAAATAACAAAAATCAACATTCAACTTCAATTTGTTTAGCATATTCCAACACTAAAAGACAACTCATTTTTTTATGTATCCATTGTTTATATTAAATATAAATTTTCATTTTATAATTATGTATATACCCTCATTCTTGAACTTTATCATGATACAACTTTATATAATCATCTATAATTTTGTTTGGTGTATTTATTTGCTAATGAAAAATTATTATTGTTTGAGTTTATATAGACATTATATTATTTTAGATCTACGACTATATTATTTGTTTATAGTTAAAAAATGTTTTGAATAAGATTTATCTAATTTAAAATCAACCAAAATTAATATATTTATATATATATATATAGTTGTTTGAAGCTCAACCTTGTATTACTGATTCAAAGCATTATATGGGATAGGTTTATTTGTTACTAGTAGCCCTGTTGGGAAACTGACCTGGTAACACAGAGTGAGTTTCTTCAAATTACAAGTGTTTCTTTTGATAAGTTTATCTAACAAAATAAAAGGGTGGCCACAGCCCATGATACTATGCAAAGAGTTACAAAAATGTTGGTTATGTTCTACAAAGCCATTTAGATAGTGCCAAAACTGAAGGATACCATCCATGCTTAAATAAAACATAACAAAGAGCCACAATATGACCTAGGACTAGCAGGAATCCATGGATCCTGAACCACAAACCAACAAGGAGCCACAAACTACAGATCAACGAGGAGCCACGAACCACAGACTAATGAGGAGCCACGAAATACAGACCAACAAGGAGCCACGAACCACAAACTAGTGAGGAGCCTCTAACCACGAGCCATAGAGCCACCGAGAAGCGAGGCGATAAGCCCCCAACCACATGAACCACGGAGGCACCGAGAAGCAAGGCCACAAGCCACCATTAGCACTAGACCACTAGCCTCTCGCCACCAAGAAGCATGTTGGAGTATGTCGGTGCCGCAAATTCCAAGCAATGAGCCATAACATCCCGTTAGCCTAAGGTTGTTTGTGCCAGGAGCCAATTATCATCACCAATAATTTGTTGACTATATTTGAGGTTTCCGCCATTACAAGATGGAAAATGAGTGTTGGAAGTTGGCATGTCAGCGACCAACACCATAGAACCACACCATGGACCATAATTGTTGATCATTCTGAGTTGAGTGACACCTTGACCCCGAGCATGTCGCCATAAGTTTTGTTGTTGACTGGGGAATGAAAAAACCTTAGTTTTCTTTGAGGAATTCTAAATTTGCAACCAACAAGAAGAAGAGGTTGTTGGACTAGAAGGAGCAAATCCATGTAGTGCATTAAGCCTTAAAAACTATAGCCTATGAATTGCAATGAAACAGAGGACCCTCTTAGAAGGACGCAAGTTGGGGGGCCAATGGAAATTCCATATCTATCCTGCAAGCAAGGGAGTCCTAGGGTGGTTGAATGCAAAGCCAATTGTAAGGCACACCCTTTAGTGCTCAGAGTGCCAAAATAGACCTAGAATTAGTCCAATTAAAGAGTGGGAGTAGAGGGTGAGTCTTACAGGCATGATGACCCTGCAATAACAAGATAAATTGCATATTTTCCTCTAACAAACACCACATAGGACAAAACACAGGTAACAAAAATAGGTTGGAGGGAGGATGTTGGCTCACCATGATGCCACTCTCATCCACACTACACGAAACCACTACAGACCATGATGCATTGACATTATTTTCTCACAAGCCATGGAATATTTGGTGTACGATGACCAAGGAAAGACTTGTGTGAGCATCATTTCATGGTTAAAATAAGCATGCTGGAGAATTGAATGATCAACCAAGTGGATGCCCTTCCCACTTAACCTTGATTTTCCGCCAACAAACATCAGATTTAAGCACCTCACATCGAAAAATAATATACATTTCTTAATTAAAAATTTAAATTCTTTAATTTAATTCTTTAATATTATAAATTTTTAAATAATAAAAATTTATTAACTCAATACAACCATATATTGTGTCACATGCACTTGTAACTCATAATTTTTATTTATTTATTATTTCTACATTTAATACTTACCACTTGAACATTACGCTACCTAGATTAGCATTACATTTTATGTTTTAATTAACCCATATAAAATAAGTGCAATGTGCATCCATTAGGGTATAAAAGTCACGAGACTTTCAAAATTGATGTGTTTATAAGGATAAGCTCTTCACATTTGTTGTTTTTCCACCTTGTCCTAGCCCCATATCTTAATTCAATTATAATTTGATTCTCAGTGGCCATATATGGCATTGCATAAAGAACTTCAACTATATTCTATAATCGAGCTTGGTATGTTATTGATGGGTTAGCGTTAAGTTAACATGGAAGTCTTGCGACCCCAGCTAACACCCATCGACTTATCTCCAGTTTTATGCATATGGGACACTTGTTTTTGGAGTTGTTTTCAGTGTGACTTTTTGGAGTTTCAGGTGCCCGAATCCGGTGAAAAATTTTGAGGTAAAATCTTGGTTTTTATTATTTAAACTGGTTTTTTTGATGGATTCAGCACCCTCAAAAACCCCTAAGGCACTTCCATTGTGCAAGGTTAGCAATCAAACTTCTCTTTTCAATAAATTCCTGCCGAATTTTAAAGAAATTACATCGAAAAAAGCCACGGTAAAAGCCTTCAAAAAGTCGCACTAAAAACTACTCGCTTGTTTTCACACCTACCCTTGATTGTCTCGGGGTTTGATCTAATGACTCTGATTATGCTAGAACGATTATGGGTAAGTTCCCACCTCCGGTCTCGATCGTTGACATTTTCACTCTGCCCTATTGTCGTCATGGCTCTACAACAAACCCTATTGTGTATAGGTTGTCTTCCTCACTGTGAATTTCTAAATTAATGACGTGAGTAATGGTTATTTCAGATTATTCCTGTAGTTTTATATAGTCTGGGTTTATTACAGTTGAATTGACTAATTATTTTGATTGTTGGAACCATAGCTTGTCCCAGTGGTTCGATTGTCGAAACCCCAATATCTTTCTTCCAAATGGGAGGCATGACATCAATTTCTCAAGTAAACATTGTAATTTTTCTTCGCAATTTCTACTTTTCCAGGTTGTTGCGTATAATTTCGTCATGGAATTTAACTCTTCCTCCCCTTCTTGTACCGGGAACTTTCTCTTGTAGTGTCGAACCCTTTCCAGATAGATTACCCTTCGCTTTAAAGTTTAATAATTTGATTTTCTTTGTTTTAAATTATTTTTCTATAAAGTAATTCGACTCTAGAGAGGTTTATTTCATTGGTTTTCTTGTGCATGTGAGAACTTGCCCTCTATTCCAAGATTTACTATTGAGTCATTCAGTTTTGGCTATACGACGAGCCAACACTCACACGATTTTCTCTAGAATTTCCGGGTTCTTCGAGCTTAAACTTAACCAATTGTAGCTTTCCTTCTATTATTGTTCAAAAATTTATGTAACCAAAGGTCCCCAAGCCCTTAGGTCTTGAAGTTCTTTCTCGGGTTCTCTGAATCCTAGTAGTTAGCTTGTAACTTGTACTTCAAAGTAACTCTTCGGTTTTTTTAAATCTAGATGCCTCCCATGGAGGGTCTTTCCAAAACCCATTGCTTATTTAAGGAACATATATTATATATTTTCGAGTTAATTTCCATTTCACACTGATTTCTTAAAACTCTTGTGTTTGTTTTGATCAATAAAAAGTTATTTTTGTAATCCTAACGCTAGGGTATAATATGAAGAATGAGTATTTGTGTTAAAAATTTTCCATTAGAAAGTACTTCTATAACAGGAACTGGTTTGTCCGATTATTGTTGGAATTTATCTAGTATTTGTATTCAATTGTTCTCTCATAGCTATATAAATATTGTGCTTCATGTTGATATTTCTCTTCGTTAAACTATGTAGCATGTACATAATCCTTTGTAGGAATCTTGCTACAGTAAAACTTGTTTCGTAGTTGTATGTAGTGTGTAATTTACTCAATTATTGTTTTCTTGTGAAGTGGAAATCATATATTTATCTAATTATAATTATGTTCACAAATGTATTATTTAGTTGTTTATCATGCTGCTAACAACTCTTATTAATATAATTTTTTAGTCCAGGGTCAGTTGGGACCTGACTCTTTCGAGACCTAGCTTGGCCCACTAGAATTTACTTATTATATCATACAAAATGTGGATTGTTCTGTAGACAAGCTTCCAATAGAACTAACTTGTTATTTTATTAGTATTATTATATTAGTTGTTATTCTGCATGTTCTCTCATCTGTTCAACCCTTTATTAGGATGACCCTAAGATTTGTTAAAAGGGCTTCAAACACTTTTCCATGGTTAATGTTTATTTTCTGTATGGGATTACATATACATGCCAAAACCATTCAATCACAAACTTTCATGATACAAACAAATATAGTCATTCGTTTTTTTTTAAAGACATAGATACCACAAAAATTTGTAGGAACTTTAATATTTCCCATAGTTATGAGCAAACAAAAAATGTTCAACAGAAGAACATCTAGGGCTTGTCAATCTATTTTATGTCAATTTAGGCCCTATTAAGTTCTCAACACTCTCTAAATTTACACACATTTACAGAGACCAAAACAGTTACATAAAATCACAACATTTATAAAAACTACATAAGTTCTGGAATTGTTAATGCACTTATATGTTCCGGTGTAGACAGTCAGGGAATTCAACCAGAAGATAGACCACGCCTCCCAACCAATGAGATTGGTCCTCTCAACCAATTCTTCCCTCAAGCCTTTCCAGTTCCAGAACAATAGATGGACATTGATCTAACAAGGTTTGTTCTCTGCCATCACGACTTCCGAGTCTAGCCAAGAACTCATAGACTGATAACTTTGTCTTAGGGATTCCACTGGTTCTCATTCTAGCTCAAGAATACCCTTCTGAAAGTGTGTTGCCTCACCTTAACAAGATCTTGTTCAAGGTTTTAGTCTCTTTTCCTTTTCCTCCAATATATTGTATTCAACTTTTCTCTCATAGCTATGTAAATATTGTGCTTCGTGTTGGGATTTCAGCTCTATTTTGAATTTTTTTTTATGCTATGAGACAGTATTAATTTCCTTCATGTTAGATTCAGTATTAGAAATTTTTGGTAATGTTGGTCCTAATTTGAATGTATATCTGCATGTATGTATGTGGCAGTGCTATAACTTCCTTTTCAATATTTATCTTCGTTAAACTATTTAGCATGTACATAATCCTTTGTAGGAATCTTTTTATAGTAAAACTTGTTTCATAGTTGTATGTAGTGTGAGAAGGTTACAAAGTACACAATGGAAAAACATAATAACAATAGCGAACTACGCATAACAAAGAAACGAAAAATACCAAGAAGAGTTACAACTTGTAAAGCATTGATAAGAATATGTAGTTTATAGAATAATGAAGCATCAAAGAAACTTCAATTGCATTACAACTCCTACCATACATCAAGACTGTGCATAATCTCAATTTATGCAAAAATTAAGTTGGTATCCTCTGAATTAAGTCTTTTCCAAATTATGTATCCTCTGAATTGCTTCATCTTTGTCTTTTTGGTGTAGGCTCCAAATTTTAGTTTCTTCATTTGTTGTTGCAGCTCATCCATCATTAAATATTTGTTTATCACAAAGCATAGAAAATCATTTCAGGATGTCCATGAATGTCATCTACTTCTTCAAAAAATTGCATGTATGTGGAATGCTGCCACATCTCATCTTCTACAATTTGTTCTTATCATTAATGTTTTGATTATAAATTTGCTGCAACATAAGTTCATAATAAATTTTATCTCATTAGGACTCCAATACATAAAAATTTCATTGACATTTTCTTTTTCAACATTGTCCATGTTGTGTTCAACATTCATTGCTACATCTTCTATGCGGACATCATGAACACATGGTGTTTCAAGCCATGCTTCAAGGAATATTAATTCTTCTTCATATTTTTTTTCTTCTTCTCAGTTGATTTTAACATCTGCACACAAAAAATCAATGTTAAGTTTATATGAAAAAATTTCTTCAGAACCATATTGGTTCTATTCATTTTGATATGGAATGGGAAATTTCTTCTCTTCTTCCTTCTTTGACTCTGTCAATGCCTCATAATCTTGATTTTCCACCTATACTTTTCCAAACAGGTTTTCTTCCACTTGATTTCTAGACTAAAGTGGATCTATGCCAATAAGATGTTTATGTTGCATCATCTGCAACCCCTCATCACTAGTTAATTATTTTTCATCAAAGTTAACATCAAAAATTTCAATTGTTGAATCCACTAAATCAATTACTTCTCCATTGGAAAAATTATCTATGCAAAAATCAGCTCCTGATGGTAACACATCATTAATATTATTATCCAATTTCAAGTGAGATTCACGAAAATATTCATCTTTCTGTAGATTTTCTGCTACAGATCCATCTTCATTTTCATCTTCAAGCACTGCTTCAACATATTGTATGACACTACGATATTCGACTTGATTACTCCCCCTTGCACCAAATTCTACTTCGAGGATCTTCCATGCTTCCTTGGAAGTTGTATCTTTTTATACCTTGCACAAACACATCTCATCCAATCCCCGTTTGATAAAATCCAATACTAAAGCATCACATACTTCATCATATGGGAGATTAGAGTGATACTCAATTAAATATTTAGCTTGAAGAAAAGTTAGCATTCTGATAACCCAAATATCAAAATGTTTACCAGTAAACATAGTTGGTGGTAGAAGATCAAAGCAACATCATTCCCCCTTGATATCTTCTCTGTCTTCTGCTACGGCTCCAGCTTGAATTGCAACGATATTTTCCTTTTATTTTTTATTCCTTTTCTTAATCTTCTTCAGTCTCGCTTTGTGACCCATGAAAACAATATTTCTTTCAGTCTTATAGTTGTTTACCTAGCTACATGTGACGATTTTCCATATCGCCCTCGGAAAAAAATATGATTTTCAATATGCGCCAACATAAGGCACAAACTTCACCCAAAACACTTTCATGCTTGACAAAACACCAAATAATTTTTGTAAGGCATATTTACGATGAGTTTTCGAGCAAGGCCAAACCTTCGAATACTTCTCATGAAATCTATATTAACCAAAAGCATATTATAAGAAGAGAATGTTGGGAAAAATACTGAGAGGGGGGGGGGGTGAATCAGTATTTACTGCATAATCAAATCCTTTTACTTTTCATTCCTTAAAAACCCATACGCTACTATCAAGAAATTGGGCCAGATATAATATGATCCCCTTTATGAAACTAGCGATACACGTAGAGATTTAGATATGTCATTAAATCTTCACTTAAATCATTCCATCATGTGGCCTTCGGATATCTGAATATAAAAGAAACACAAAGTGCGTAAGAAATTTAATAAATCATCACACAAAGCATCACACATGAATACCAGGATTTTTAGGTGGAAACCCAAGTCGGGAGAAAACCACCGCTGCAGTTGCTCAGCCTTCAATATTTTATTATAGAGAAAACATCTTACAACACATGTGCTGGCGCAGACTTGACCAGCACGCAGGCACCCACCTGCGCTCGTTTACCAGCCTCTCCTGGAAGGGAGCTCCAACCCCCTGACTCGTTTACCGGCCTCTCCTGGAAGGGAGCTACGACCCCCTGATCTCGTTTACCAGCCTCTCCTGGAAGGGAGCTACAACCCCCTGACTGAAGGCTACAACCCTCAGCACCACCTTGGACCATGTTTCATCAATTTTCACACTGGATCCAACAACTTCAATAGAACAACACTAGCAGGCCACATTTCATCATATTTTCAAACTGGACCCTTTCCATACTTTTAAGTTCAACCATACATTACCAACAGATACATATCAACACAGATCAGATAGCAGAAACACAGCAGAACAGATCAGATATTTCATACCCCTTGCTTCAGCAAACCCTAGTTTGCATACGCGCTTTTCCTTCACTGATGTCGCGTATATACGCGCTTCCGTCCACACAAACCAGCGTATACCTCAGTGTATATTTTATTGCGCATACGCGCTTTCTCTTCGCTGAAGCTGCGTATATACGCGCTTCCTCCGTGTCGAAGTAGCGTATAGATCTTCAATTATTCCAGAGCAGCATACTTCTTCAGATCAGATATTCAGTTCAGATTTACCCTTTCACTTCAAACAGATGTTCGCCTAGATGTTCGCCTCATCATAGATCTAAGCCTTCCATAAGCAGATCTAGTAGATACATTTCAGATCTAGATCCCTTTCTTCATCATTGGTGCATCCTCCAATCAGATTTATCTTCAAGTGTAACCCTTTCATTCAGATCTACTTCAGAGAGAAGTATTCATTCAAGCTCAGACATCTTGCACCCACACTCTCTTTTTGCACAATGAATTTCTTCTCCTTTTATATGATTACCCTTTGTCAATACCATGAGCCCCTTTTTCAATACCATGGACCAAAACAATACCATAAGCCCAAAACTACTTGGACGGGGTCAATTAGGCGGATCATTACCCAATACAATGGATTAATACCATGGTGGTTACCCTTGGGTTTGCACTTTTGAGCGCTTTTTCCCATACGCGACTTGAAACGTTATTTTCTGCGTGTATACGCGACTTCCCCTAGGCCAATCCGCGTATACCAAGAGACATACTCTTTTTCAACATAGATTTAGCACTTGCTGACTTCTTTTCTTCACTGCCTTCTGTACACACTGCTGATACATCAAATTTACTTCATCAAGAACATATTTTATCAATCACAACTTCATCAAGTGAGTTGTCATTCAATGACAACACTTAGCATCATCTTGCTAACTAGCATCATATCACATCAGATTTACATCGATTACCAAGACCATCAAGTCAAGCATAACTTCATCAGGTGTATTGCCATCAAGAACAACACATGTCAACTGTCACATGTCTTCATCTTCATTCAGTGGGTTGCCATCAAGGACAACACTCTGCATCCTATTTCCAACAATCTCCCCCTTTGGACTTGATGGCAACTATGATGGTGTTTGGTTACTACAACAGATAGTTTAGGTACCATATCACTCTCCCAAATATGTCACTCTCCCAAATATTTGACATCATTTTCTTCTCTTCATTAAAACACTTCTCTTCATTAAAACACCATGTCACTCTCCCCCTTTGACATCAAGGGCAAAGGGCGGATCAAAAACCAACACTCTCCTCCTTTTCTCCTCATGTGGAAGAAACATTCTGCAGATCTGAAATGTGCTGAAGTGGCCAAAACTCCCCCTGAGTTCATGCTGAATCTTCAAACATATTTGTCAAAGAAGTACATGACTCATGAACTTCCTATCACCAAAGACTCATACTTACATCAATTATCCATCCAAGTGGATTTACATATGAGACTCAACTACCCAACCAAGTGGGTTTACAAATTTGACTCAGCTACCCAACCAAGTGGGTTTACAAAATTGACAAGTCCTTACATGACTGAATATTACAATTTTACAACATGGGTCTCCACCAGACCTTTTCATACAATACAAATATGAATTTTTTTTTTTTTCATAACCAATACCAAAAGGTCCTCAAGAAAGAGAACATATTTCAAAAACCATCATAATACCAACACTGCATTACACTCAGCAAAGCTAATGCTCCCCCTGAATCTGTGCAACCAAGCAATCTTTCCAAAGACTAAGGCTCCCTCTTAGTTTGTGCATCCTGAAAACTTCCACCAACAAAACATCAAGGCATCTTCATCAAAACATTAGAAACAGAATTATGAGAACTGGAACACTGTCAGAGATACCAAACAGTATCAGAGATACCAAACAACACTGCAGCTGTGCTGAAGAATGCTGAACCAACCAAAAAAATTGTCAGCAACCAAACATATGCGGTTTTATTTGCATGAACTTGCGTACATACGCGACTGTGTTTCAAGAAACCCGCGTATCCCAAGACATCTTCTAAATTTCAACCAGATTTGTTCTTTTGACTGGCAGAGACCACTCCCAGCTTCTGTCTTAGATACTCGAATGCTTCCCTGGGCAGAGGTTTGGTAAAGATATCAGCAACTTGTTCTTTGGAGGTAACATACTCCAACTTCACTTTTTTCTCAAGCACTTGTTCACGTAGGAAATGATATTTGATGGGAATGTGCTTGGTTTTCGAATGCATAACAGGACTCTTTGAGATACTGATGGCACTTGTATTATCACACATAATGGAGATAGGAGTTGCACATTTGATTTGAAAAACTTGCAAGGTTTGCATCATCCATAGGAGTTGAGTGCAACAAGATGCGGCAGCTACATACTCTGCTTCAGCTGTTGATAAGGCAATAGAATTTTGCTTCGTGCTGAACCAAGATACTAACCGGGGCCCCATGTAAAACGCACCACCACTAGTGCTTTTCCGATCATCAACACTTCCAGCCCAATCTGCATCAGTGTAAGCATGAAGAGTAAGATCAGCATTCTTTGGATACCATAGACCAAAGTCCTGAGTTCCTTGTAGATATTTGAAAATTCTTTTCACAGCCTGAAGGTGAGACTCTTTTGGATTGGCTTGGAATCGTCCAACAATCCCAACTGCATGCATAATGTCTGGTCTAGTTCCAGTGAGATAAAGTAGACTTCCTATCATTGATCTGTAATTTGGTTGATTCACCGTGGGAGAATCATCATGAGAGCTGAGATTGCATCCGGTTATCATTGGAGTGTTTACAGGTTTGCATTCTTCCATGCCATACTTCTTCAGAATTTGCTTAAGATATTTTTCTTGTGATAGGAATATACCATCTGTAGATTGATGCACTTGCAAGCCAAGAAATAAAGTTAGTTCCCCAAGCAAAGACATTTCAAATTCTTGCTGCATGACAGAAGCAAATTTCTGACTCATAGATTCTTCGTTACTCCCAAAAATGATATCATCAACATATACAACAACAATCAATAGTTTATCATTTTCAACTTTTGTGTATAATTTGCTATCAGCAGACCCCTTTGAAAATCCTTGTTGATGAAGATATTTGTCAAGACGATAGTACCAAGCCCTTGGAGCTTGTTTGAGACCATATAGAGCCTTTTTAAGTCTACAAACAAGATTTGCATCATTTCCCAAATTGAATCCTTCTGGTTGTTCTATATATACTTCTTCTTCTAGATCACCATTAAGAAAAGCAGATTTGACATCCATTTGATAAACTTTGATTTGTTGATAACTTGAAAAAGCAAGGAACATTCTGATGGCTTCAAGTCTAGCTACAGGAGCAAAAGTTTCTTCAAAGTCTATACCTTCTTGTTGAGTATACCCTTTACAAACCAGTCTAGCTTTGTTTCTCACAACATCCCCATTATCATTTAACTTGTTCTTGAAAATCCATTTAGTTCCAATGACATTTTTATCATGAGGCCTTGGAACCAAATCCCAAGTGTCATTCTTCTCAATTTGAACAAGTTCTTCATCCATGGCTTGCCTCCAACATTCATATTTGCTAGCTTCATTGACATTGTGTGGTTAAATTGTGGATAGAAGTGCCAAATGATTAGAAGATCCCATAAGAGTTCTCCTTGTTCGTACACCAGATTCCTTGTCACCCAAAATTTGAGTTTCAGGATGATTCTTTTGAACATATCTGGATGGAGCTTTTTCAGATAGGTCATCTTCAGGTTCTTCATTGGATCCACTGTCTATATCATTGCTATCTGATGTAGAAGGCCATATGTCACCATCATCTTCATTTTCGGTTTGTTTTTCTTCTTTAGGAGCTGCAGGAGACTCATCAATAACAACATTAATACATTCAACAACCTTTCGAAGCCTTTTATTGTAACATGTGAAAGCTTTGCTTGACGAAGAGTAACCAAGAAATATCCCTTCATCTGATCTAGGTTCAAACTTGCCAAGTTTTTCATCATTATTTTTGATAAAGCATTTACTTCAAAAAACCTTAAAATGCTTTACAGTGGGAGAATTGCCATACCAGAGTTCATATGGAGTTTTGTCACTATTTACCCGAACATGAGCTTTATTGAGAATGTTAACTGCTGTATGTGCTGCTTCACTCCAGAACATGTCAGGAACATTAGAATCAGAAAGCATAGCTCTAGCCATTTGAACAATTGTTCTATTCATTCTTTTTGCTACACCATTTTGTTGCGGAGTGCCTGCTACAGAGAACTGTCGTTTAATGCCATGTTGTTCACAAAATTCAAAGAATTCATTTGATGAATATTCTCCTCCTCGATCAGATCTAAGACACTTGATTTTTAGATCCGATTCATTTTCTGCCAAAGCTTTGAAGTTCTGAAATTTTTCAAGTGCTTGATCTTTGTGTTTAATGAACCCGATCCAACACATTCTAGAGTAGTCATCAATAAATAAGATATAGTATTCTTTCCCACGTAATGACTTTTTTCTCATAGGTCCACATATATCAGTATGAATGAGTTCAAGAGGCTTACTTGATGATCCTTCTTTGGCATTAAATCGTACTCTGGTTTGCTTACCAAATTGACAAGATTTGCATATGGTACTTTCTGGAAGATTGACCCTGGGAAGATCACGAACAGCTTGAAGTCTGCTAGCTTTGTTGATTTGAGAGAAACTCAGATGTCCCAGCCTTCTATGCCACAGCCAATTTTCTGAGGACTTGCTCAAGTAACATTGATCTATGCCATTTAGAATATACAGGTTGCTTGGATTTCTTTTTCCTTTTATAATGATTTTACCTGGGTCAAGATCACGAACCACACATTCTTTGGAACTGAAGACCACTTCTGCTCCTTGATCACACATTTGACTAACACTTAACAGGTTATGCCTTAATCCATCCACATACATGACATCTTTAGCCTTCACTTTTTCTTTTAGAAATACTGACCCTTTTCCTTTAATCACAGCAGGAGTATCATTTCAAAATGTAACTTTCTTTTCCTTTTCTAGAGCATTATAAGTATGAAGTTTGCTTTTGTCACCTGTCATGTGTCTTGAGCACCCACTATCAATGTACCATTGATTTTCTTCACCTTCTGCAAATAATGCTATCCCACAATTTTCAACCGACGGGTCTTTCTTCTTCCACACTTTAGAGCTTGAGGGAACATGTTCTTTGGGCTGGCTCTTGTTCCTGCATTCAGATTCTTCATGGCCAAAGTTATTGCAATAAGTACATTCAACTTCACTTTGAAGAGGAGAAAAATTGTTATAGGTATTCTTCTTTGGTTCAGTATCCAACCTTTTCTTTCTTTCTTCTCTTGTCATGATGGTTTTATATGCAACACATTGAATAGCTTTATGACCAAAATTGTGACACGTGAAACATTGCCCATTGAAGTAGAAATTTCTGCGATCATGGAATCTTTTATTTACCTGTTGGTTGTAGTGTCTTTGAAAGCTATCCCTGTTAGTGTTCCTTGAATTGATATGGTCCTGCTTTCCCTGTAGAAATCCTTTATTCTCTTGCTGAGTGACTGAATGATGTAAACCACCTGTAACTGCTTTTAGAAAGTTTGGTGCTGAAGTTTGAGAAGATTCTCCAGTATATCCAAGACCCGTCTTTATAAGAGGAGAACGTTGTACCTTGATGATCTCATCTAAGGTTTCAGATCCTTTAGCAAATCTAAGATTCAAGGTTTTTGCTTTCTCAACTTCTTTTCTTTGACTTACCACTTCACATTCTAGTTTTTCAATATGTTTCTTTGCTTCTGCTTTTCAATGGTCTCTCTGATTATCTTTTCTTCTTCTAAGCGTAGTTTGAGTTGATTATTTTCTTCAAGAAAATCATTCTCCTCTAGAGCATCCATAAAAGTATCCTTTTCTTCCTTTTGTTCAAAAGCCATGAGAAGTCTAAGATCTTCTTCACATTCTTCCCCACTATTAGATGACTCATCACTATCTTCATCAGCATAGTAACTTTTCTTAGAGCTAGATCGGTTCTTATTCCTTCTTACTACTTCTTTTCTTTTATAAGGACATTTTGCGGCATAATGACCAACTTTACCACACTCAAAACATTTGAAGGGAAGCTTACCTTTGAATCTTCCAGTACCTAGTTGGAGCTTTCTCACGAAATTTGCTTCTTCTTCATCGGATACATAGCTGGATTCTTTGATAACCTCCTTTTCCTTTCCTTTGGTAGATGCCTTAAAAGCAGCTTCTCTTATTTGAGAAGGACCTCCTTGTCTCATTTCAAAAGCAGTCAGAGTACCATGTAATTGAACAATAGTAAGCGATTGCAGATCTTGCCTTTCTTCAATAGCTGAAACCTTAGAGTCAAATTTTGAAGTCAAAGATCTCAAGACCTTTTCCACCAGAGTAGTATCAGCCATGGTTTCACCCAAATTTCTCATCCGATTTACAATATCATCTAGACGAAGAAAGAAACTGGCAACACTTTCATCACTATGCATCTTCAAATTTTCATAATCAATTCTAAGAGTTTGGAGTTTTGCACTTTTTACCTTTGTGTCTCCTTCATAGCTTAGAATGATTTTGTCCCATATTTCTTTTGCTGAATGTAGCTGCATTACTTTAGCAAATTCTGATTCAGACATGCTTCCCAATAATACATTCACTGCTTTGGCATTGGTTTCATACTTCTTCCTTTCTGCTGCATCGGTAGGAATACTTGCCGGGTATTGATAACCTTCTTCCACGATTGCCCATACATCTGCACCAAGACTTTGCAGATAAGCTTTTGTACGTACCTTCCAGAAGATCAGATTGCTTCCATTGAATAGAGGTGGCTTTATAGACATTACTCCTTCTTGACTTCCCATTGCGACGAATCTCCTTTAAGCGATCAAGCTTCTGCACAAGGACCTGCTCTGATACCAATTGTTGGGAAAAATACTGAGAGGGGGGGGTGAATCAGTATTTACTGCATAATCAAATCCTTTTACTTTTCATTCCTTAAAACCCATACGCTACTTTACTTCAGTAAACCAGCGTATATACGCGGATCCCCTTTATGAAACTAGCGTATACACAGAGATTTAGATATGTCATTAAATCTTCACTTAAATCATTCCATCATGTATTCTTCAGATATTCAATAAGAAGTAAACATGTGCAGTAAGAACAGAATAAACCATCACACAAAGCATCACACATGAACACCAGGATTTTTAGGTGGAAACCCAAATCGGGAGAAAACCACCGCTGCAGTTGCTCGGCCTTCAATATTTTATTATAGAGAAAACATCTTACAACATATGTGCTGGCGCAGACTTGACCAGCACGCAGGCACCCACCTGCGCTCGTTTACCAGCCTCTCCTGGAAGGGAGCTACGACCCCCTGACTCGTTTACCAGCCTCTCCTGGAAGGGAGCTACTACCCCCTGATCTCGTTTACCAGCCTCGCCTGGAAGGGAGCTACAACCCCCTGACTGAAGGCTTACCACCTTCAGCACCACCTTGGACCACGTTTCATCAATTTTCACACTGGATCCAACCACTTCAATAGAACACAACTTGCAGACCGCAATTCATCATATTTCCAGACGGAACCCTTTCCATATTTTTAAGCACGAACATACATCATCAACAGACACATATCAACACAGATCAGATAGCAGAAACACAGCAGAACAGATCAGATATTTCATACCCCTTGCTTCAGCAAGCCCTAGTTTGCATACGCGCTTTCCCTTCACTGATGTCGCGTGTATACGCGCTTCCGTCCATACAAACTTGCATAAAGTAAGAGAATCCTACAGAGATGTAAGACACGCGTTTCTTTTCATTGCCGCGTATATACGCGCTTCCTCCGCGTTGAAGTAGCGTATAGATCTTCAATTCTTATAGAGCAGGATACTTCTTCAGATCAGATATTCAGTTCAGATTTACCCTTTCACTTCAAACAGATGTTCGCCTAAATGTTCGCCCCATCATAGATCTAAGCCTTCCGCGTTAGATTCTAGTATATACTTCGCATCTAGATCCCTTTCTTCACTGCATCATCCAATCGATTTATTCGTTGTAACCCTTCTATTCGTATCTACTTCGATAGTTATCTATCGTTTTACATCTTGGTGTCTTCACACTTCTTTTGCACAATGAATTTCTTCTCCTTATATAGGTTTACCCTTTTTCAATACCATGAGCCCCTTTTTCAATACCATGAGCCAAAACCACATTACTTCCGATGGTATTCCTGGACGGGGTCAATTAGATGAATCATTACCCAATACAATGGGTCAATACCATGGTGGTTACCCCTGGTTTTGCACTTTTTGGCGCTTTTGCCCATACGCGACTTGAAACGTTATTTTCCGCGTGTATACACGACTTCACCTAGGCCAATCCGCGTATACCAAGAGACATACTCTTTTTCAACATAGATTTAGCACTTGCTGACTTCTTTTCTTCACTGCCTTCTGTACACACTGTTGATACATCAAATTTACTTCATCAAGAACATATTCTATCAATCACAACTTCATCAAGTGAGTTGTCATTCAATGACAACACTTAGCATCATCTTGCTTACTAGCATCATATCACATCAGATTTACATCGATTACCAAGACCATCAAGTCAAGCATAACTTCATCAGGTGTATTGCCATCAAGGACAACACATGTCAACTGTCACATGTCTTCATCTTCATTCAGTGGGTTGCCATCAAGGACAACACTCTGCATCCTATTTCCAAATACGTCCTACCCTCCTCAAGAAGCAACATTTTCACCTTCAGCAAGTTCTTCTATTAATGAAAATGGAGATTTTTTTTTCTAAAAATTAGGGCTAATAAATGAGCTCCTATATCCGAATCCTTGATAGTTTTTGAAAAACGGGAGGACATTTCTATAAATAAGTTCGTTCTAAAGAAAAAAAAATCTTGGTTTTTTGAAAAAAATCTCCAGGTGTCTGGAATATGCATTTGAAATATATGTCTAAAATAGGAAAAAACACATTCTAAAAATAAAGCCCAAAGACATCTTCGAATCTCCCAATTTGTAGCACTTGTGAGAAAAGTGAAAGAGGTTAATCTCATTTGATTTTTATTGAAAATATTCTCTCTAAATTTTTTAAAATTATCCTTTGTTTTCCTAGAAACAACTCTTGAAGTTTATTTCTCAAAAAGTAAAAAAACAGAGAAATCCCTTTGCATCTTCTTGTAAAAACTCATGCTACCAGATTTGATGAAGTCCTATGCAACATTAAGGTCTTCCATGACCATTTTTAGGTCCACAAGTTCATATCCTACACAAGAGCCTCCTTTTCTTGTTTTCCTTTTCATGGCCATCTTCCTTTATACTACGATTCCTTTCTTGAAAAAGTGACACCTGCAATGAAACCAATTTGAATAGCAAGCTGCTTGTGATGGAGCTAGACTCTTCAATGATAATAATAAACTGCTGCATGAAAATATCAAAAGGAGGATGATAGAGAGGAGATTTGGAGTTGAGTTTAAAAAGTGAAATTAGAATATATGAGGAATAATGACAAATGGGAGGAGTGAAAGGTAATGATGAATGACACTTATGATTATGCATGTTTAGATGGCTGTAATAACTGATCACATGACTTCAAATTCACCCAAAACGTCTAAAAACATTGAAAACTCATCATCCTTTTATAGGTGCAGAAAAATCATGATTCCATAATGTTTTCAATTATAAACCTGGAAGATTCGCTACGAAATGGTCAGGTGATTTCGTAGTGAAATATGTCTGTTTGCAGTTACATTCATTGCGAAATCGGGAAAAATTATACAGGTGGCCACTATAAAACTTTAAACCAGTTAATATGAACCTAAGGTGGAATTTTATGGATTTGAATCTAATGACATGACCCATGGGCTATTTTAGACTTAGGATAATGACTATTTCATGAGTTTTCATCAATTTCATGAACCAATTTTTATGAGACAAAATGAGAGCTACGCTAATAACCCTATCAATCAAAAATTGAAATTTTATGTGTAATAACAATGGCTCCAATAGGGATGGTGTGCCCCTATGTTACAACAAAGAACTTGTTGTTCCAGTGCCTTCCTTCAAAAATTGAAATTTTCTGAAATTGATGAAGACTTTGCCAAGCTTTTACGACCTTCTCCTTGAGCTCAAGCTTGTTGAAAACTACAATCCAAGCTGAAGACTAAATCCGTACATGCTAAAAAACTTCTCAGAATACTTGAGCTTTTTCAAACACACTCCTACCTACCTATTGTACGGCACAACAACCCTCCCCATTTCTAAATTTTTAGAATAAATTTCATTTAGAAATAGGCCCCCTTTTTCTTTAGATAGGAATAAAGACTTAGAGGAAATCCGATCATTTTGAAATAAAACAATAAAAGTTCATTAAAAGGGCATATATTTCATATCTTTAATAGAAAGTGTATATAAAGAAATGGAACATTGAAAAATTTCTGATCCGATGAGATATAGAGACTTTATCACATTAACATAATACATGAAAGTATTCTATTGAAACAAAGTCTGATGTGATACAGTAATCTCAATCAAAAATCACAGATTTCCTTAAGTTGTATATTTGTTTTATAAAAACTCCGATGCGATTGAACCAATCGTAATTGCAAAATTGCAAAAGTTTAAGCTTTCACATTTGATCTATAAAACTTTGATGCGATTTCAATTGATCACAATCGCATTTTTGAAGAGCAATGTAATATGCACCTATTTTATAAAACTCTGGTGTGATGGGCCCCATCGTAATCACAAATTGCAAAACTAAAATGCAAACTCTTCATTCGGTCATTCACAAAACTCCAATGCGATGCGAATGATCGCAATCACATTTCGGAAGAAGAAACATTATATTCACTCATGATATTAAATCTTCGATGTGATGGACCCCATTGTAATCACAATCGCAAATCGGCTAATATCATTTTACAACTCATTTCTTTTGAAAAAATCCGATGCAATACACCAACATCGCAATCGAAAATTGGCAGAGATTATGAAATTTTATTTGTTGATCCTCTTGAAAATCCCCGATGTGATTAATACTTAATTTCTATATTTGACATTGCAAATAAATTTTTTATTCATCGCAATCGCATGATACAAAGGGAAAGTTTTATGTTTTCATTTCAAAAGCCGCAGATATCCGATTGTACCTTTATTATTTATAGAAAATTAGAAGGATGATGGTTATTGATTCTATTTCGAATGCATGAGTGTGACTTATTACGAGAGCATTTAAGTTTAAAATACGGAGTTATAAATGAAAATCAATGAATAAATCTTTCATATAGTTGTTCTCTTTATTCTCTTTTTGCCACATCTGAAAGCTTTTTCTCCATTGCAGAACAACAGAACATCCAATCCTTTCATTCGCCGAGCAAGAGAAAAGTTACTAGATAACGAAATGTCTAAAAGATCTAGGAAAGCAAAGGCCACTGTCGCTACGAAGACCCCTATTTTCACTATGGTACCTAAGGAGAAACCAACGAAGATTAAGCTGGTTACAAACACATCGTGCCAAGGTCTTGGAAAACTCTCTTGGGAAGAGGTATATAACCTGATTGAAAGGGAAAATCCAAAGGTCACTGTGGCAAAGGCATCTGTTCCTGACGAAGATGACTCAGAGTTCGATTCAGAAACTTCTCTTCAAGCACTTGCGAATTCATTCCTGCACCGAACTGCAGCTCGGGCAAACATTTTCCCTTAGTATGATGTAATCTGGTGGGTGATAGATAATGTCACCATCTAGCATAGGACGTTTGTTTCATCTACTGGGACAACATTTAGGTCATTTAAAGCAGAGTACATTAAAGCAATGTACCACCTTCAGGACCCGCAGAAAATATACAACAAAGCCTTCATCAAGGAATTTTCTACAAATAATGAAAATCAGTCGGAGCCAATCAGAGAGTGGAGAAGAGCTCCAGAGAAGCACAAAAATGAGGCATCAGGTATGTACTCTGTGGAGTCTATTTCAAATCCATACTGTTATGCCACCGCAATGATGTGCCAACTGTTTGGGAATGATAATTCAGCTAGGTTTTCAATACAAATGGTGCCTTTAATCCATTCTGCTGTAAATTCTGAAATCATGGACTAGGCTTTCATTCTTTCAGATAAGATAGCCGATAGGATTCTCGAGTATAGAAAGGACAAGGACACAGGAAACACAACCCCATTCTACTTTTGCCTATATTCTAAATGCCCTATGTTTCAACTCTGAATTTCCCATGTTAGGATGGAAATGGACCCCCAAATATCCTGCTCCTATTCATATATATCATAAATTCTTGTGGAAATTTCATTTTAAAAAGCATTTTTATAGAATTTGTCATGGTTTCCTCATCCCTGTTTATCAAACAATTTTTAACCAATTCCCTCCCAGGCTTTTTGAAAAAGCTAAAATTGATATATCCTTGATTGGGGACTGGTTCGGAGAAGAAATATTTTCTTATATCAGAGTCTTCGGGAGCATTGTAGAGCCCCATATTCTGCCTTTGTATGTTCCCGATAAACTGTTAGCACAAGATATTTCCTATTAGTTAATAGTAGAAGGCATGTCCAGGTCCTTGAAGAATAATAAAAAGTTGATGTGGCCTACTTTTCCCTTCCACTGTGGACATTATACTCTCAATAACTTCACACATGCTGAGAAGGAGGTTATCAAGATAAGAGATCTTAAAATATATACAGTCCCAGGCAGGCAATATGACCCAAATAAGGTGGCTTTTGATTTCACCACTTCAGTTTCAATCGCTCGATTTGAGCATGAACTAGATGAGTTTGATGATTTTTCTGTTTCTGCTAATAATTTGTCCCAAGTCTATAACTTGGCCAAGTCTAAATTTCAGACTGAAGAGATGAATAGATTCATGTCATTTAGAAGCCAAAGACTACTCAAAGCTCCTTTAGATCAATTACGAATTCCTGTGGAAGAATCTGAAACACAACAAAAGGAAAAAGAAGATGCATCTGATAAAGCAGCTAAAGAAACATCTACTAGTGGGGCCAATGTATAGATACAGAAGGAAGTCACCGGAACTAATCCTGTTGTGTAGAAAGAAAACACTAGCAGCAAACCCAATGTGCAAAAACAGAATACTAATTGTAAACTCAATGTACATATTGATCAACAATCTATAGCTCAGACAGAAAAGAAAAGCACAGGTACTGAGACCAAAGTGCATACTGAGAAAGAAGACACGGGAAATAAGGCTATTGAACAAGCCGTAAAAGGAGATATGAGAAATAATCCAGACTCTCAACTTGGAAGAGGAAAAACTACTGAGAAAGTAGTGGAATCTACTGAACTTATAGTTTCTTCCCATTTGCTGAGCCAATATGAGCAATTTGCCCAGCAAATAGGACAACAAAATAATCCCCAAGTTAATGTTATGGTAGATCAAGATATGGAAGTTATTCCTGAACATCCTATAGGTGAAATTATGTTGAAAGTAGAAGAAATTCCTCCTCTTGACATATTTTACAGTCCCAAGCATAGGGTTGTTGTTAAAAAGTAGAGGAAGAGGAGAAGAAGTGACCAAGATCCACTTTCAACATCACAGGTGGAATTTATGAATATTGTTTATAAAAATGTTGAGGTGAATCCATCAGAGGATCTCACCAAATTATCTCAATACAGAGGTGCCTATAGTGCTACAACTATAGACAAAGCTTGAAGTCTCCCAGTTGATGAAACAAAAAGACTTAGAAATAGCTATGTTGGAATAACACGCCACAAAGAATCAGCAAAAGATTGTCCAAACAGAAAAACAATTGCAAGATAAGGAACTCAGATCTAAACAACTGGAAGAGAATCTTAGCATTAAAAAGAAGAAGATTGATGAACAAGCCTTGAAAAAATAGCAGCAGTTGTGTCAAGAGGTAGAAAAGCTACAAAAGCTTCTGCAAAATGAGAAAAATGAAAATATTGAACAAGAGAAAATATTCTGATTAGCATTGGACAAGTTCAAGGATTACCCTAAATTAGATCAATTCAAAACAGAAGCCCTTGAAACAAAATACTGCTATCTCAACAGTTAAATGAATTTTGTCTAAAGTTGGCACAAGATGAACCCTTGTGAGAAATAACATCATCTTTGATAGATGAAGCAGTCACTCTCAGGCAGGAAATTGATGATGTTGATGATTAGATTTCTGAATTCCTTTCATGGCAGGATACAGAGCAGGGAAGAAAATCTAATCTTCCGAGAATTGAGGAGAAACACAAGGAAATTTTATTTGTGGAATGGGAACAACAGCTAATGAAATCAGAAAGAGCCATATCAAGAGCTAAAATTATGATGAATAATATTACACAGCTGGTTAATGATAGCTTGTATGCCACTAATTTGATCTCAGATTGTACCCCAGGCAAATTACCAAAAGTAAAGGAAGTCGATTCCAGGTGGAAGGAAGAGATAATCAATAAGAATCAACAGATTAGCAAACTTCAAGGAATTTCATGGGATATTATGTGGACTTATATAATCAAGCCACACAGCCAACAAATGGCCGTCAAATTCCTTTCAAATGCTATTCATTGTATCATTCTTGAATTCTCTGATGCTACGTATACTGGGCAGCTACATTCAAGGCTAATTCATCCAATAGAAGTGAAAGATATGCTCAAAATCTGCCATCTGGGCACATTAAATGGAGGAGATAATTAATGAATCGATTTCACTTCAATATCGCAATTCTATTTCTAGGTTTCCGATTAGATAGATTGTAGCAGTAGTTTTAGTTATTTTGTTTGATTTTAAAGTTCCTATTTAAACCCCTTTCATGCATTTAGAAAGGGGTCCTGAATTTGTAATATTTTGACTTGGATGTTACATTTTTGTACTCCATTGACTCTTATATTTTTATAAAGGATCACATCTAGTGGTTTTATGGAAAATTGTCTTTAAGAATTGCATTTTTGTATCTTGGAGTCCGTTTTACATTGAAGTGCTGGATTTGGATATTGAATTGCGTTGGGAAAAGTATCAAGATGAATATGGTATTTCTATCTATTCACTGCTAATTTTCTTATGTTATGATATATTCTCTTTAAATTTAGATATCGTTTATATGTACTTGTTTTACAATATTTATTTATACGTATCATTTTTTAGTGTGTAGAAATATTCATCTCTTACAGTATATGCAAATGATATATGAAATGATGAATACAATCTGTTATTATAACTCTTTTTAATTTCTTAAACAGATTTATTTGTTAGCCACCTATAAAATTTGTCATATCAAATGGTGGCTAAATCATTTTTGAAAGCCTTCAAGAAACAATTTTATTTCCAAATTTTTAGTTCATGAAATCTTATGAAGATAACTTAACCTTGAGTTAATCTTCACTACTGTTTCCCTCTCGAAACTGAAAAACTATTGTTTTCCTAAAGAAAATACTGCTGCAGAAAACTCCATTTTTCCCTCATTTTTACCCCTTCTTCCACTCAAAATTAACCTCCTTTTCATCCCCTTTTACCTCATAAAATTCCTCTATTTTCCCTCATTTCCCTTCTCCCCTTCTTAAAAACCCCTATGATAAGGTTAAAAATCCTTTTTTACCTTATCGGAAGCTTTCGAATCCTTTGAAAATCCTTGAAAAAACATAAAAAACAGTCTTTTTAACTATATGCCTAAGCTCCTTTGGGCTAAGCTCTCAACCACTTCCCTACCATGCAACCTAGCGCTGGAACCGAGTGCTAAGTTCCGAAGCGCTAATCGTAATCGGAACTTTCGACGAGTGCATTTCTTTTGTTACTTAAAAATCCCCCGATGCGATTGGCTCCTTTTGTATATAATCACCGATCCCTCCACTTTCCTTCATATAACCTGAAAGCCCCAAAATCGGGTGCTAAAAATTATATAAAACCCTTCCCCGATGCAATTTTCCTTTGTATCTCATAAAAAACCCATTTTTCTATGTTAAAAGGAAAACCCACCAGTTCATTGTTTGAGACATTCCCAACCATTGATCTAATCTAATCAAACAGTCTTCGGGATCTCGCATCGGAGATTTTTCATCGAACATATTTTAATACTTGTTGCCCCTTCCCATTGGCAACCTCTTGATGTCTTCTCAACTGTTGATTTTCCCCGCCAGGCCTAGATCTGATGGCCCACATCGCCCTTTTTCATAAGCCCATCCCCTTGCCTTTGGAACTCCGATTCATTCTCCGCGATCGATCTGATCCTCCGATCAATGGTCTACATTCAATCACATAGGCGCTATTTTACCTTTGCCCTGGGTCGTCAATACAATAAGATCCAATGGTCTAGATTGTTTCTCCCTTCCCTTTGTTATTTTTCATGAGCCCGCTATATAAATTTTTAAATAGATCTCTGCTGTTGATCTCTGTAGATCAACGGATGACATTGACCCATTCTCTGCCCAATCATCACCTCATATTTTATTCAGTTGATCCCGAGATTGGATCTGGACCGTTCATCTGTTTCATCCAACGGTCTAGATTCAACGCGATAGGCCCAACTCCTTTGGGTCCTACCTTTCTCCAAATCCAATCTCCACCGTCCATTCCCTGATTGGATGGTCTAGATTAAAACCGCCTTACCTCTTTCTGCCCGCGCATCTTGTCTTATCGTGCTCTCCTCTTGACCGTTCAATCTAATGCCCTAGATCTAATGGTCAGCGTGCAGTTTCACATAAATTTAAGCCCAAAAGATAATGTTTCAAAATTACACAATGAGGGTGGTTTTGGAATGCCACGTGTCAGGCTCTAACGCATATCGCGTTCAAAAAGGCAATATCGCCTTTCTCCCTTTTTGCTGCGCGAAATTGGCAGTTTCTTCACTCGAAACCACCTTTCTCATTCCCATTGCATTTTCTCGAAACTAATCTCCGCCATTGATCTCTGAGATATAACGGCTCGCATTCAATCTCGCGTTGGTTCATCGCCCTCCACCCATCCTCCAAGGGCCTTCATCGATCAACCTCAGTCATTGATCTCCAATGACTAAACTAGTCCAACGGTCCAGGATCGTTCGGAAACCCAAAAATTCCTTTTGACCATTTTCCTTTCGATGAAGGTTTTTTGACCATTTCTCTTTGTATTCTCTTCTGTTCCATTGTAAAGTGGCCCCTCTATTTTATATAGTCATGATTGATTTTAACTGTTGATCTATGCAGATCAACGGATCTGACTTAATCTCCCCACCGTTTTTCAAACCACCTCCCATCTGACCTCATCGAGCAATCCTCGCCGTTGGATGCTTTCATCCAACGACCGTGATTTAACCCCAACCTCCAAAGTATTTTAAACCCAAATACGCAGGATTTTTCTAATTTTTCTTTGATTGTGTAGGTTTTAATAGCTTTTCAACTGTTTTGAAAGAAAGTTGAAGGCTGGGGATGATGATCCCCCAGGCCTTTATTCATCAAAGATATCATTCTACAGGGTTCAACACCATGTTTCGTCCATGCCTCATGAGCATTGATGCCATTTTGAAACCCTATGTGCACCTGCACATCAACAAGACACAACAAAGTTTAATCAATCAAAGAGTATCAGTGTTAAAAGATCCAGTCACAACAGAGATGAACGATCAAAGATGGTTTACACAGTTTGAGCGATTATGGCCTATATCAACCATCTAAAGCCTAATCCCTTCAATTAAACATAGTGTGAATAACAGAAGATAGAATTTATGCCTAATTAAGCCTAACACACTAAATTAAAGCAAATCAACAGTGTTTAAAGAAGGACAATCATATTTATCATTCCAAGAAAGCCTCCACCACCACATCAGAGGCTAATTGAATCCTCACCAGCTACCAAAGGCCAGCTGTAGCCTCAAAGCATTCAAAAGAGGCCTAGTTATTTCCATAACAGAAGATATTAGCAAAAAGATAATGAATAGTTATTTCGAATCAAAGAAACTAATTTAAACTGTCAGCAGAGTTATTACAAGGATAACAAAGAGCCTTAAAGTCAACAAAATATTCCCAACAAGCTTAATACTTAATGTAAACTAATTAATACAGAGGAAATATCTGAAATCTTCTCCATTGAGCCCCTCAAAGGCCGAGAAGCATTAAACTCTATTAATTGAGTCTATAGATCTTTTCTCTCATTCCACCTCCTCATTTTTCTATAAAATCTTCTTGAGGAACTCATTGTAAAGGGTTGGTTGTAGAACTTTGAAATATATTTGTTCTCGAAACTTTCTACATGTAAATAGTTTTTAGAGTCTCTTGAAGCTCTGTTTGTGATCAAATAAGTTAGGCTGAGAAGAGAAGATGATTTTTGAACTGAAAAATTGGACTTCAAGAATGTAACTAGATTGAAATCAATATACAAGCTGATTTTTGGGATCCTGTTCTATATCACTGGTGAAGTGCTTCTTTCTATGTTATTGCTTTCCTTTCGTGTATGCCATTTTTTCCATTTATTCTCTGATAAATGACATCAAGCATAGAGTTAGGATTTACTGTTTACAGTACCCTTCTCTAACTGATAAGCTTTATCTCAATGTTTTCCTCCAAATTGTGTGTTTAAGAATGATCTAAGTTAAGTGTAAACATTATCAAGGAACATTGGTTTTCCCTTGTCTTGATGTGCGAAGCTTGAAAGGAAGTTCTTGAATGTTATTTTCATTATATGCTTAGTGGAGTTTGACTAGAAAAGTTTCTGGTTTGCCCTGTTTTCTAGTTTCTTCCTCCAAAGGTAATTCTAAAAGTTTCTCGAAGAGTATGCTGAAAGCAGTTTAGATTTTAAAGTATCTTATCTGATCTTAGGCTGTACTTTGTTTTTCTTATCTTTTTTCATCCCTTCTGAAAGTAATTATGTGGATTACTGGATTGTTTGTCTGATGAGTTAACTTAAATACAAGCTTGTCTAAATAATTCTATGGTTAGCCCTGTCCTTTGGTCAGTTTTAAACAGTTACTTAAAATTATTTTCTTGTTTGGAAAGATTGATAAATCCTAGTTGAAATTATTGTCTTTTTCCACCCCTTCAACACTTTTATTATTCCATTCCATCATTTTATCTAAGAGATATTGTGATATAGATGACTTGCCCCTTGGACCACTCTTGAAATTTTTGCACAATTAAAACCTTTTATGACTCCATAGTCCAATGGACTAAAAACCACCGTCATATCTATCTTATCAGCCAAACCTTGTTCTGATTGCTTGCAACTTCACACCTTTGAAACTATTTCACTTAAGGACTTTCCACTCAAATAAAAATCATGCTCAATCATCCAAAACCCAACAAAACCCTTGCTCTGAATAAGTAGCCTAATATTACACATAAAAGTTTTAAACATAAATCAATCTTTGCACTTATAGAGAGATCCCTCTCTGGATTCAAGAGGGCTAGATCCTAGAATCCCAAAGTGGTTCAAGTGTTCTCTCTATATTTTGTATTTTCCAATCTTGCAAATTACAGGGAGCTAACATTTATGGCGACTCCGCTGGGGACTTCTGAGTTAGTGAGAATCTAAGTACACCTTAAAACTCCAAAAAGCCCTTGATTCAAGAATATTATTCAGTAAGTACAAGCAGCCCTCTTCAAGCACTACCTAGTAAATGGTAATCATGATAAACTTATTTGAGTCAGTGACAAACTAAGGAAAACTTAGGATTGTCATAAGAGCTTATCAAACATTGAAGGATCAGCTAGCTTAGCCATAAGAGTAGAATTTCTTTGTCTCATCATCGTAGCTAAGTTCTAAAATAGATTTAGGACACTCTTAGAACCAATAGGACTGAAAAAAATCAGAAAACTAAAAAATATTTCAAGATTGGTATTCAAATAAACATGATGGTGGACCATAAAACATTTTACCTCCAAAAGAGCAAAAAACTTCCACCTCGCGACTTCACATTCTGAAACCCCCAAAAGACCAAATGAATCCACTGGTAGAAGACCTTGAACTGATTGAACAGACACAGTAACCTCTTTTTCCAATTTACAAACATGGATTTAGATATAGACCCAGAAGACAAAAATATGTTCATGATGGAAAAATTGATGTACATGCTTGGAAAGAGAGTGGATAGGATTATGGCTAATCTAAACATTGGTGATCCAGAGCAACATATGCCTTTCCATGAGCAAACACACACTCTACCACTACAAGTCATGTATGATGAACAAGATTATAGAGAAAATAATCAAGAAAATTTTCTAATCATGATGGAAAAGATGATGTACATGCTTGGAAAGAGAATGGATAGGTTGATGGCTAATATGAATATTGATGATCTAGAGGAATCTATGTTTTTCCCTCATCAAACACAAGCCCAAACACCTCAAGACCAAGATAGTGACCAAGATATGTATTATGATCAACACCTTATAAAAGATGATGAGAAAACTTACGTTGCTTGTTCCAAATTTGTATTCCTCAGATAGATCTTTCTAACGAGGTATGGTACACGTCAAACGGAGATCGTATGCCAAAGTTACGCCCCTGGGAAGTTGAAACACCAATTTACCCAAACGGGGCCCATAGTTTTGGCGCTTCATCTCCTAGGTTTAGGGTTTTGGCTGTTTAGGATTTCCCATTGTTTCTAAATGATAAATAGGCCCTCGAGCCTCATTGTAACACAGTTCAGAGGCCTGTAGCCGCCACATCTCTTCTCAGAGATAGCTACCAGCGCCCTAGCTAGTTTTATTTCCATTCTGTCTGTAAGCAAATTTCAGTTCTTTGATATTAATGAAATGAAGTGTTATTTCCGCCGCATCTATGTATTTATGTTTATATGTTTATTCTGTTGCGTTCCTGCATAAATCCGGATCAGTGGTATCAGAGCGGTCTGCTTTTTCTCGATCCTTCTTTGCATGTCCCCAACGAGGTCGGGGTATAAGGAGCTAGGGCTTGATCTGGTGGAACCTTTGCAAGATCAGCCTCGCAAACCTCGACGGACGCCCATGGGGGATGAAAAGAAAGATGAGGGAGCAGGAGATCCTATCAAAATATTGCTCGAGGAGGCCCTCGAAAAACAAAGGAACGTGATGATGGATAACTTTGCTCAGATCCTTCAACGGCTACCCACCGGCGGCGCATCTACATCCAGCAGCCACTCTGGAGGCGCAACTCCTTTTAAGGTACAAGTAAATTTTGACATTCCCATATTTGAGGGTCAAATAGACGCAGATGCCGTAGATAGATGGTTGAATCTGTTAGAAGGATATTTCTCGGTTCATGACTTTTCAGACCGGGAGAAGATTATTTTTGCACTCCTCAAAGCTACCCCCCATGTTAAGGACTGGTGGGAAACCTACTGTGAGAACAAGGACCAGACAGAACCCTCTCTGTTCTCGGCCGTACCAACTTGGAATTCTTTCCGAGACACCGTCAAGGAATAGTACTATCCCGTGGGGAGCTATGAGGACAAGTACATACAATGGACCACGCTACGACAACAAAGGGATCAAGATGTGCATGAGCTGACGAATCTGTTCCATACCCTGTGCACAAAGTTGGGTATCAAAGATTCAGAGAAACATTTGGTGCTAAAGTATCGCAGCTGTCTGCACAGATACATTCAGGAGGAAATGGAGTTCCTCGACATCTCCTCGCTTGGTACGGCATACCGGTATGCTGCCAAGATTGAGCAGAAATTCAAACAGAAGAAGCGAGACTTTGGATCTGCGAATCAAAAGCAAGGGAAAGGTGCTTCCAAACCGCAGAACAAAGGACAGAGCCAAAGCATGGCGGCTAAAGACAACCCGTCAAAGCCACAAGAAAAGAACAACACCGCAAAGCCAAAGAAGGACACGGGAAAGTGGTGTGAGTTCCATAAGAGCTCCACTCACAACACAAGTGAGTGTCGGGCCAAGCAGTCGCTAGTGGTCGAGATGAGGGCTTCTGAGTCAGATGCATGCTCCGACTCCGAATCAGAACCTGAAAAGGGGAATGAAAAAGGGAAACAAATTATTGATGTGGAGCCCAATGCCACTGTTGCCACTACAAAGATCCAGAAGGAGGAACCGGAAGATCCAGAGGAGGAGGAACGTCTCTTCCACTCCCAGATGTGGGTAAAGGGCTCCCCTGTACAGTTCATTGTCGACAATGGGAGCCAAAAGAACCTCATTTCAGCAGACGCTGTGAAGCGGTTGGGTTTGCCGACCACAGCTCACCCACATCCATACACCATCGGGTGGCTTCACCAAGGACGAGATCTCCGCGTCAGCCAGCAGTGCCGCCTTCCCTATAGCATCAAGCCCTTCACAGATGAGGTATTATGTGACGTCGCTCCTATTGATGTTTCTGATGTATTATTAGGACAACCATACTTGTGGAAGCGTCATGCTGTGTATGAGTCTCGGCCTCGTGCTGTTATTGTTACTTTGGGAAATAAGTTGTACAGGATACCAGAGGTACCACCTCTTGTCGCTATCTCTTTGGTTACTGCAAAACAATGTAGTAAGCTCATTTCCCAAACCAGGAAATTCGTTTTCCTGATGATCCGCCCCCAGGGCAAGAAGAAGACTATGGCCACGACCTCTAGACAGGGCTCCTCTACACAACAACAACAAATGGATAAGGTTGTGGAGGAGTACGGGGACATATTCACCTCACCCACAGGGGTTCCTCTGCACTGTCAGGTCAAGCACCCGATTGATCTGACCCCAGGTGCACCGCTACCTAATGGACCGATCTATCGGCGCTCTGTTCTGGAGAATGATGAAATCAAGAGGCAGATTCAGGAGCTGTTGTAGAAAGGTCACATCAAACCAAGTTCATCGCCCTGTGGGAGCCCGATCGTGTTGGTACAGAAGAAGGATGGGACGTGGAGACTCTGTATTGACTATCGGGCGCTGAACAAGATCACTGTCCGGAATAGGTACCCAATCCCACGGATTGATGACCTTCTCGACCAACTCAAAGGTGCAAAATATTTCAGCAAGATCGACCTGAAGTCTGGGTATCACCAGGTACCAATTGAACCCTCCGATGTGTGGAAGACTGCCTTCAAAGCCAAGGAAGGCCTTTTCAAATGGCTGGTCATGCCTTTCGGGTTGACGAATGCTCCCGCCACCTTCATGAGGATGATGGATGACATCTTGCGGCCATTCACCAACTCATTTGTAGTGGTGTACTTGGATGACATTCTAATCTTCAGCCAGACTTGGGAAGAGCACCTTCACCACATT
>JAXQQM020081767.1:0-18317 GCA_034641835.2 Pinus albicaulis | reverse complement strand
TATAGACATTACTCCTTCTTGACTTCCCATTGCGACGGATCTCCTTTAAGCGATCAAGCTTCTGCACAAGGACCTGCTCTGAAACCAATTGTTGGGAAAAATACTGAGAGGGGGGGGTGAATCAGTATTTACTGCATAATCAAAGCTTTTTACTTTTTCATTCCTTAAAACCCATACGCTATTTTCCTTCAGTAAACTAGCGTATATACGCGGATCCCCTTTATGAAACTCGCGTATACACAGAGATCTAGATATGTCATTAAACTTCACTTAAACCATTCCATCATTTATTCATCAGATATTCAATAAGTAGTAAACATGTGCAGTAAGAACAGAATAAACCATCACACAAAGCATCACACATGAACACCAGGATTTTTAGGTGGAAACCCAAATCGGAAGAAAACCACCGCTGCAGTTGCTCAGCCTTCAATATTTTATTATAGAGAAAACATCTTACAACATATGTGCTGGCGCAGACTTGACCAGCACGCAGGCACCCACCTGCGCTCGTTTACCAGCCTCTCCTGGAAGGGAGCTCCAACCCCCTGACTCGTTTACCAGCCTCTCCTGGAAGGGAGCTACGACCCCCGATCTCGTTTACCAGCCTCACCTGGAAGGGAGCTACAACCCCCTGACTGAAGGCTACAACCTTCAGCACCACCTTGGACCACGTTTCATCAATTTTCACATTGGATCCAACAACTTCAATAGAACACCACTTGCAGGCCACATTTCATCATATTTTCATACTGGACCCTTTCCATACTTTTAAGCACAAACATACATCACCAACAGATACTTATCAACACAGATCAGATAGCAGAAACACAGCAGAACAGATCAGATAGTTCATACCCTTTGCTTCAGCACACCCTAGTTTGCATACGCGCTTTCCTTTCTCTGATGTCGCGTATATACGCGCTTTCGTCCACATCAACCAGCGTATACATCTGTATACACTTCACTGCGCATACGCTCTTTTTCTTCAGCGAAGCCGCATATATACGCGCTTCCTCTTCAACAATCTCGCGTATAGATCTTCAACCATTATAGAGCTGCATACTTCTTCAGATCAGACATTTGGTTCAGATTCAACCCTTTACTTCAGACAGATGTTCGCCTCATCACAGATCTAAGCCTTCCATAATCAGATCTAGCAAACACAAGTGCAATTCAGATCTAGATCCCCTTCTTCATCATTGGTGCATCATACATTCAGATTTATCATTCAAGTGTAACCCTTTCCATTCAGATCTACTTCAGAGAGAAGTATTCATTCAAGCTTAGACATCTTGCACCCACACTCCTGATTTGCATAATGAATTTCATCTCTTTATATAGGTTTGTCCTTTTTCAATACCATGAGCCCCTTTTTCAATACCATGGGCCAAAACAATACCATGAGCCCAAAACTACCTGGACGGGGTCAATTAGGCGGATCATTACCCAATACAATGGGTCAATACCATGGTGGTTACCCTTGGTTTTGCACTTTTTTGAGCGCTTTAGCCCATACGCGACTTGGCACGTTCTTTTCCGCGTGCATACGCGACTTCCCCTAGGCCAATCCGCGTATACCTAGAGACATACTCTTTTTCATCATAGAATCTAGCACATGCTGAAATCCTTTCTTCATTGCCTTCTGTACTCTTTGTAGATATATCAGATTTTCATCTTTAAACAGGTTCATCAAGACATTCTATCAAGCACAACTTCATCCAGTAAATTGCCATCATCTTTATCAAGTTGGTTGCCATTCAAGGACAACACTCAGGACAATACTCAGCCTCATATTGCTATCAAACATCATTTCATATCATATTTACATCATTTACCAAGCCCATCAAGTCAAGAACAACCTCATCAGGTGTATTGCCATCAAGGACAACACATGCCAACAATCTCATGTCTTGATCTTCATTCAGTGGGTTGCCATCAAGGACAACATCCTGCATCATATTTCCAACAAAATAGAGCCAAAGAAAATTGAAGAAGCCAGCAAGGACAAGTATTGGGTAAAAGCAATGAATGAAGAATTGGACCAAATTGAGAAGAACAATACCTGGGAACTAGTTCCTAGACCTAGTGAGAAAAATATCATTGGTTCAAAATGGGTATTCAAAAACAAAATGAATGAGCAAGGACAAGTAATCAGGAATAAAGCAAGGCTGGTCTGCAAAGGATACTCACAAATAGAAGGACTTGATTATGATGAAACATTTGCCCCTGTAGCTAGAATGGAAGTTATCAGAATGTTCCTGGCATTTGCATGCTATCAAGACTTCAAGGTATATCAAATGGATGTAAAGTCTGCTTTTCTTAATGGGGATCTAGAAGAAGAAGTGTACATGGAACAACCGGAAGGCTTCTCATTGACAGACAAAGAAGACTATGTGTGCAGACTGAAGAAGGCCCTATATGGACTGAAACAGGCTCCTCGTGCTTGGTACTCAAGACTGGACAAATATTTGCAAAAACAGGGGTTTAAGAGAGGTGGAGTAGACAACAATCTATACATAAAAGCGCATGAAAATGAACTCCTAATTGTTGTTGTATATGTTGATGACATTATGTTTGGAAGCAACAAAGATGATCTAGCAAAAGGGTTTGCTGATGAGATGAAAACAGAGTTTGAAATGTCTATGATTGGAGAACTCAGTTTCTACTTGGGACTGCAAATTCAGCAAAAGAACACGGGCACATTCATTTCTCAAGAAAAATACTTAAAAGAAATGCTGAAAAAATTCAAAATGGAGGACTGCAAACCAATGACAACCCCCATGATCACGGGATGCAAGCTGTGTGCTGATGATAGGTCTACAGATGTAGATCAAAAACTCTACAAATCCATGATAGGAAGCCTGTTGTACTTGACAGCTTCAAGACCAGACATCATGCTAGCAGTAGGACTAGTGGCAAGATATCAAGCAGCACCTAAACAAAACCATCTTCTGGCAATAAAAAGAATACTCAGATATCTACAAGGAACTGCACAATATGGGCTTTGGTATCCTAAAGGAAAAAGCTTCACCTTGACAGCATACACAGATGCAGATTGGGCCAGTTGTGTGGATGATAGGAAGAGTACAAGTGGAGGTGCATTCTATCTAGGAGAAAGTCTGGTGGCATGGCTAAGCAAGAAACAAACATCCATCTCGCTGTCTACAGCTGAAGCAGAATATATAGCAGCAGCAGCATGTTGCACACAAGTCATGTGGATGAAGCAGACACTTCAAGACATGAAGGTAAGCATTAATGAACCTATCTCAATCAAATGTGATAATACAAGTGCTATAAGTATATCTAAAAATCCCGTGCTTCATTCAAAAACTAAACATATACCAATCAAGTATCATTTTCTCCGAGAACAAGTGGCTCAAAAGATAGTTAAACTGGACTATGTATCAACGAAAGAACAGATAGTAGATATATTTACCAAACCACTTGCCAGAGAACCATTCGAATACTTGAGAGACAAACTAGGGGTAGTATCTGTAGATACTATTCTCTAATATGAAGAGAAAGTACAATCTCAGGGGGAGAACAAAACAAAGATATCATTCCAGGGGGAGAACAGCCATCAAGATAAGCATAAAACAAGTCCACAGGATTAGCATTATCAATATTATCAGCATTCAGAAGCAACAAGAACCTTTCAATCGTAAAATGCATCATCTCTGTCTGCAATCTAGCACATATTACAGGCACTACAAATGAAACACAACATAGTCCAATTTCGGCATAAGAGGACCTAAACGTAACTCAGAGAAAGGAAATACAACGACAGAACCCATACGGAGAGATGAGGAGTCATCCTTTGCCATTGATGTCAAAGGGGGAGGAAGAACAAATAGCAGGAGGAAGAGCAAGCAACAAGAGAAAGAGAAAGCAAACAGAGAAAGTGGATTGCCATCAATGCCAAAGGGGGAGACTGTTGGAAATATTGTCATTGATGGCAAAGGAGGCAGCACTCAGGCAAAAGAGGCAGCGTTGTAGCAAAGGAAGGCAAAAGAGGCATAGCGAAAGCAATAGAGGCAGCAAGAAGAAAGTCAAAATGTAACAGTCATAGAAGCACAGTGAAGAACCGTTATCGGAAGATAGAGACAGAGGCAGAGTGACAGAAGCAGAGACAGAGGCAGAGAGCAGTTACAAAATTCCGGGAATCGCACTCTCCAACCGGCGGAGTAGAGGCAGAGACAGAGGCAGAGAGCAGTTACAAAATTCCGAGAATCGCTTCACTCCAGCGGCATATAATACATAACCATATTCCGGGAATCGCACACTCCAACCGGCGTTATACAACACGAATCTTATTCCGGGAATCGCAGACTCCAGCCGGGCGTTACACATATAATACAGAACCATATTCCGGGAATCACACTCTCCAACCGGCGGAGCACATATAACAAATACAAACATTATTCCGGGAATCGCTTCACTCCAGCGGAAAAATATATATAAGCATATATATCAGTTATATACAAGCGGAGCACTTTAACCAAAGGTTCTATCAAAACGAAATGGCTTATAAGGTGGGACCCCTCCCCAATCGCAATCGGAGAAAAGGTTCAATCGGCGGAGTTTTGTTATGTGCTCCGATTAAAGGCCGGACCCAATTGAGCTATATACCACAGTTAATTGCTAATCGCATCCGAGTTCCCAATCGCATGTCTTTTGTAAAACGCTGCGATTGAAATGGCGGACCCGATCCTGTTATAAGCAGGAGTTAATAGATGCTAATCGCATCCGAGTTCCCAATCGCATGTCTTTTGTAAAACGCTGCGATTGAAATGGCGGACCCGATCCTGTTATAAGCAGGAGTTAATAGATGCTAATCGCATCCGAGTTCCCAATCGCATGTCTTTTGTAAAACGCTGCGATTGAAATGGCGGACCCGATCCTGTTATAAGCAGGAGTTAATAGATGCAAATCGCATCCATGTTCTGATCGCAATCGGAACTTTTCTATTATGCGCCCCGATTGCATTTGTTTGAAGTTCCGGACCCGATGGGTGTATAAACGGTGGTTAATACATATTTGAGTTACGGTCAAATCGCATCGGCACTGGTCAATCGGAACATATGTTAAAGACTTGCGATTGCGATTGAAGCCCGGACCCGATGGGCTTATAAATTATGAGTAACAAATGTTTCAGTTCCATGGTCAATCGCATCGGAGGTAAAGTGGAGCATCGGAACATCACAACAGAAAGTTGCGATTGCGATTGAGAATCGGACCCGATGGACTGATAAATTGTGACTTGATAGGTTTGAGTTCCGGAACATGTTATCAAAGATTTGCGATTGCGATTGAAAGGCCGGACCCGATGGGTTTATAAGCCAAGACTGATATATGTTTGAAGTTTCGCCATAACAGTGAATAATCGCAATCGGAAGAGGCTGAGGAGTGATACATCGCATCGGAAAAGATCAGCGAGTGAGCCCGAAAGGAGTTCTTATTTGTTTAAAGAGTTTTTATTATATAATGCCGAGAATTGATTTAAGTCTTTTTAAAAGGAAGTTTGTATGTATGCCGAGTGTTGAAATTACTCATATATATATGAAAGGGCGCTGTTATATATATATATATAACGCTGTTGTGATAAGCCATGTGGTCTGTAGACCCACGGGCCTTAGCTTAACGGGAGGGCGATTCTTAATATACAATGACTGTGATATATGTCCGTTCCGCTTGCGGAAAGTTCCACATCAACAAGACACTTGCTGCAAGTCAACAGTCACGTATTTTTCTAAGAGGCACTGATATAAAAGCACTGTTACACGTATGCAACAAATACACCACAGTAGAGGACAGAAAAGCATACAGAGCAGAAAAGAGTCAAAACACAGTCACAGAAAAGACAAATGCGCAGCAAACCAAGAGACAAAATAAGTGAGTTGGAATTCACATTGTAATTCGAATGTAAATGGTTTAATTGTTTTTATTGTTTGTGATGCATTGGCAAGTCTTCGAGAGAAAACAAACTCCCACTGTAATGTTAAAATTGACACCTACAGTTATAATTTCTGAGTAAGCTGATAAAAGGAGTAAGAAGGCAGAAGGCAAAGAGACATGACTTTCCATTTCGAATTCCAAGCAGAATACAAACAGTCATGTGAGAAAATCTATAAATAATATCATCTTGATATTCAAGAAGAGATGAAGAGAGAGTAAATCGAGAGAAGGCAGAATATAGAAGAATAAGACAGAGAAGATTAATAAAAGCAGAACAGAAGGAGAAGCTACAGAACAGGGTTGATATCTGAGGTAAATCAGCAAACTTTCAGTTTGATAAATTGAGGAAGTTGGAGCTTCCCTATCAAGTTGCAGCTTGATAGTCGTCAGTTGTAGCTGACTGAGGTTGGAGCCTCCTGTAGGTTGGTGCCTGCAGAAAATTGAAGGGAGTTGGTGCTTCCTTGCAAGTTGTAGCTTGTAGAATTGAGGTAGGAGCCTCCTGTAGGTTGGTGCCTGCAGAAAAACAGTGGTGAGAGGGAGTTGGAGCTTGCCTTTGCATCACAACAATAATAAGATGTGGTTTTCTCCCTTTATGGGTTTCCACTTATATCTGGTGTCTCTGTGCATGATATTTATGTATTGATCAGATATGTATCATTTGCTTAATACCTGCTGCTCTCAAATTAAGTCTAATGCTATATTAAACTAATACTTTCAGATTACATTCTAAGATTACTCTCACATCAAATAGAGTTTGAAATGAAGGTGTAAATAAGTTTATTGAAAAGTTTAAAAGATCAGGAATGTATTTAACTGATTCACCCCTCCCCTCTCAGTTTAATTAGAGATTCAACATTAATGTGTTAAGCTACTTACCTACATTTCCCCATAAGATCTCTGTAATTCGCCTCCTTATTTGCCTTGACCTAGTTCTTCCCTGACCTATTCACCATCCAACACTCAAAAATCAATCAATTAAAACCCTAGTGCTACTATACCTAGCCTTAAATCCTTATTGTCCAGACATCTTGACTTTGATCTTGTGGAGAGAGCCCTCTCTTTCCTATTAGGGCTAGCTATTTGGCAAAATATGGGTTTGTGGTTACCTTTTCTGGTCTCTTTCAGCCTCGAAGATCCAATGGAGTGATAATAGATACATTTTTTTTCATTATTGTTCAATGGTTGGTATCTTTTTTCATTATAAATTTTGACTAGGCCCATAGAGATAAGAGAATTATCTATAATTATACCCTTTTCAATGATTTTCATTAAAATTATTAGCACATTATACCTATAAATGAAATTCCATTTCTTTGATTAAGTTTTAGACAAATATGTTGACTAATTATTTTTCTGGTATAGGTTATGGGAATTTGCTAGCCATGTTTCTCCATATTTGGAGGAAGGTATAAAATATTTTTTATTATTTTGTTTGTTATTAGAAATGTCAATCATGGAAATATCATGTTCAATCTTGTATGAAAAATTATCAATGATTTTTTCCGCAAGTTCTTCAAATGTTTTGATGCCATGCAGAAGGTGGGAAAACCATTAAATGGCTTGTCCTCCTAAAGATCGAGGGAACACGTGCATCAAATAAGTGTCATTGTATGATACCTCTAGATAAATACTATAAAATTCTTTGATACGTTCTCGAGTCACGTCTTCCTTTATATTTGTCAAATTTTGGCATCGCAAATTTATTGGGGAGGGACACCATATAAATAGTGTTGGGTGTGGAGCCTGATTATCTTCCCGATTCAGAGGTCTTGTTTCAACATTTCTTGGATCCCAATATTTCATGCCCCTACACTAATTTTGTCTTGCAGCAAACTCATAGGTGGGTGCAACATCGTCAAGCTCTTTCATTTCACCAATACTAAAGTTCATAGACTATGCCTTAACCAACACTTAGCCAATTTTATCGCAAGTGTTATCATGCAACATAAAGCATTTATATTGCCAATATCATTTAATATTTCATATGCATAAGATATGACATAAATCAATGATGTGCACATAATCATAAACGGTAGGGGAAACACCTGGAATAATCTGCCCGCTCTATTATTCAGTAATGTGCAATAATTTACAATACTTTACAATTTTTCCAATTTCGTGTAGCCTTTGAACAATCTACACTGTTTTTCAAAAAATCATGCAACACTCGTGCACTCTACTCAACTATCATGCAACCCTGCACACTTATTTTTCGTGGTCATGCACACCTTGCACGACCTGTCCGAACTTTACCGATATCGTTCAACACTAGTCCCTTCATTGGTCAACTGTGAACCTTTCATATTGCAGTTTGCCTACACACTATGTCATTGTGCCAACATTATAGCAACATTTACATACTTTTCTGCACGTGGTTCTATCATGAAAAATTTAGTGGATCGCTTGAACGTGTGTCACAGTGACACCATTCACCCACAACCTTGCTCCATCGAATCAATACAACCGAAGACGGTCGTTCAGCCCGCCTATACTGACACTGCAGTTCGACACCTGACTACCCAACCTGTCACACTCTCAGCCTACCTGTAGAAAAACTGTAGTTCGACACCTGAATTCCCAACACTTCATGCTCTAAGCTTTATGGTGATGTGAAAAAACCCCAAACACACCTCCGGAAATACTCTTGGTCATGCGCTTGCACCCTACCTGTATGCCTTGATTTCTCCTTCGTTAAGTCTACGATTCTGTTTTTTGTATTGTTTGTTTCCTGAAATTGTTTCCATATCCACCCACACAACATCCATTTATATATATGGGCTATGTGGGTTTCATTAACTTGAATCATCTCATCCCTTGGCCATATTCAAGGTTGGCCTACCCACATACATGATGAGCTGACATGTCTGCCACTCAATGCGTCCATCCAAAGGTTGTGTCACTTGGTCGTGGGTCATCCACTCGTGCTCCCCACGAATTCCATGCCCATGTCACGAGCCGCCCATTGTGCACACTCCAACTCGACTCGTTGTGCACCCATCATGACTCGCCCAACACGACTTTCCTGCTCATCACACTTGACTCGCCTATTCGTCACACTTGACTCGCCCGCTTATCACACTTGACTCGCCTATTTGTCACACTTGACTCGCCTGCTCCAAATGATGAGCAAGCACCCACCCAACACAACACACCACTACAACGCGCTCGCTAGTTGTACTAACCGACCGCAATGCTTGTGCGCTCATAGATGATGGTGGGGTCGCACGCCCAATTCATTACCTACTCGAGTCACCTCAACACATGCATCCATTGCACATGGGTGCATCCGTACTTTTAATCTCCTCGGGCACTCTCGACTCAGGGTCCTGACATCCTCCCCAACTCTATATAAGGTTTTCATCCTCAACAACTCCATCAAAACATTGCAAAGTGTCGCTAGCTCCAACATCCACTGTCCCTGCTGCCAAATATTCTTCTCATCGCATGAACCTCCCCCAAGGCCCACAACTCTATATCAACATCCAGATAGATCTGTTCATGACCTGCTCAATGCTCCAATCCTGTCGTAATTATGCAAGAACATCATGTGTTGGATCCCCCTGTGATGGTGATTAGTTGGGTAGCTAATATCACCTCCACAAGAATGCATGAATCTCACATCCTCATGACTGACATCGAATCTTGCTGTCAATCGCATCTACCTCGCCTCCAAAGCTTTCTCATTATAAAAGAGAGGAATCACTGCCATGAGTCGAAGATAATGAGGCTCATACCATGCTAGTCCAAAATGTGGGAGGGGATGGGAAATCCGAAGGCTATCCATCCTCATTCTCCAACATCTCAATCCATCTATCAAGATCCTCCTCTTCCAATATTTGCATGTATGTTTCCTGTCTCTCCTCCTGATCTCTGGTTCCACATCCCGGTTTTGTTCCACTGCCTCTAACCTACTTGTCAAATCTAGGATGCTATCAGATAATGCTCTAATAACCTGTGCCAGCTCCATGAGTTTTGTCTCTACAATGGAAAACCTTTCATAGAGTTCTTTATCCTGCTTGATGTCCTCCACATTCATCACTGTCAATTTACACCCAACTGTCATAACTACCACAATAGGAATTCCTAATGGCTCATCCTCTCTCCCATCATAAATGTACAACCTATTTATATATGGTACCACTACAAGGAAAATACCCTCTAGTGGATGTTTTTGAGGAACCCCACAAAAAAACACCCCATACATCCGTTTCTAGCGGAGGTTACTAGAGGAGGTTGGCGGCCGGAGGGTTTTGCGGATGTTTTCCTCTCGGTGCGCTTATCAGTAAACGTTGCCCCGGTGCTCTGGAATCAAGAAAGCACCGGTGCAGACCAAAACATTGGCACACCGGACACCGTACACTCCATACATACACGCCTGGTGCGTCGTATTATTCTATAGCACCGGTGCGTCACAACTCTTCCATGTCGGTGCATTATAAAACACTGTGCCAAAACCGAAACCACTCAGTGCAGTAGAAAGAAACCGCACCGGTGCATCATAATACATCGCGCCAAAACACAAAGCGACCGGTGCGTTTGTAAGAAACAGAACCGGTGCGCCTATAAACCACGCGCACCGGTAAAGGGTTAAATTTAAAAAGAAAAAATTACGGCAAAAAAACTGGCTTTTTCAGTTTTCCAGTGCTCCTGAGCTCTCAATTACTGATGCACGCCCTACCATATAATGCACTGGTGCGCATTAAACATTGGCACACCGGACATCGTGCACGACGTACACACACCTCCAAGGCGTCCTATTACTGTAACGCACCGGTGCTTTAGAACACTTCTACGCCGGTGCATCATAAAACAACACGCCAAAAAAGAAGTGCGCAAGTGCGTTCTTATCCAAGAGCATCGGTGCGCCTATAAACCGCACACACTGGAATAGCATTACACAAAAAAAAATTTAAGGCCAAAAAACCAGTGCTTTATGACTATTCCGCACCGGTGCTTTACGGATATTCCACCTCGATGCATCATCAAAATTTAGCGCCAAAACTGAAATGTCCCGATGCGGTGTTAGGGAACCGCTCTGGTGCATTATAAAAAAAGCGCTAAATTTGACACAGCCCAGTGCGGTTGTAGGTAAGTGTACCGATGCGCCTATAAAAACTCGCATGCCGGAACAGGGTTAAATAAAAAAAAAATTACGGATAAAAAACCTGATTTTTCACTTTCCTCAGTGCTCCAAAGCTTTCAAGCACCGGTGCCATTTCCCCTTGTCTGAGCCGCCCTGACATCGGTGCTCTCATTGCACCCATTTCACGCACTGCTGCTCTGCATTGGCCACCAATCTCCAGCTTGCATTTTGAAAAACGGTGGGAAAATTTTCTTTTGCAAATTTTACAGCCAATATGCCTCATCGACGGCGAAATGTACATGTATTTTTCTAGTTTTTTCCATAATTAAGCCTTTTAGCGGATTAGAAATTGAAATAACCTTAAAAATAACCATTAAAAAAGAAAAACTAAAATTTTTTCGCGTGGTGTGCGGGAGCTGTTCGGCTCGCATCGGATAGTGGTGATGCCTGTAAAATTTACAAGCCGCACAACCCCGAATAATTTTAAACTAAAAAAATAAAATAAAAGTTGGTGTGCTCATTTATCCAGGCACATCGTTGACCATGGGAATCACAGTGCAGTGCGTTGACGGAATTATCCACCCTGGTGTATGTCAACGCACCGCATTCTGGATTCCGAGAGGGTCAACGGTGCGGCCGGGTAAAAGACCGCACCGTCGACTATGTAATTTTCTAGAAGTCAATGCACTGACACGACTATACGTGCCGGGGCATATATTTCAGTCAACGCACTGCTATTATGAACTTTGATAAAGGTAACAGTGCTTGAAAAATAGACAGCTGCATCGCGACTGGTGCGTTGTTTTTCATTAAGGGCACCGGCATCGGTGCGCTACATTCTTAAGATGCAAGGCCATCGGTGCATGACTGTTTTTATGGCGCACTGACTTGTCTGTTTGTTTTTTTTTCAAAAATATATATATATGTATATTTCGAAATACATGTCTGTTTTAATAAAAAAAAAAAATTAATATGGCAATGATTCAGAGAGAAGAGGAGCAACAGTAGCAACAACACGCTGAACTGTATGACATGATTCGCTAATGGGAGGGCCGAGAGAGGGAGAGAGATGCATACCCTCACCCTACTACTGCAGATACCCAGGGGATTCTTAGGAAGGTAGGCCTCCTCAAGGTCTATGAGGAGGCTATTTCCCTAAAGGCCCATAGTGTGTTTTTGAGATATCTTATCCGTAGGTGGAATGCCCACCGAAAGGATTTCCAGGTTGGTCCTAACCAGTGGTACACACCCATTGAGGAGGATATTTATTTTATTACAGGACTATCGAGGAGAGGGGTGGATTTTCCCTCATTCCCAGATGTGCCAGCTGGTTGTGTAGCAGGGAGTCAGTTAGTTTACTCCCAGAGATACATTGGAGCACATGTACTGTCTCCTTCAGAGTTTCAACTACCTGGAGGTCAGTTACGTATAGGTGCTTTTGGTAGACAGGACGTGCATTGCCTCTCCCTTATCATTTCGACCATTTTGCACAACACCGGTGACGGGCAATGCATTAGTTGCTCGCTTTTATTTTATGTTGATTATTTAGTACAACAGCCACGACTTGTCAGGTGGTCTGCCATTTTTTTGCGGTAGTTTTATACGAACTTAGATAGATGTCGTGCTCATGCACAAGGGATGGACAACTTCCCTTTTTCTTCAGAGCTGTTTTGTTTATTTTTTGAGAGGTTTCCAGAGGTGAGACCTAGTTTTGTTCGACAGCCTCGTAGGCCGATGTTTAAGGCCCAGATGCATATGTGGGGGCAGATGATGCCCAAGAGGGGAGACACTTTGTTTCCAGCCAGGATATCACATGATTCAATGGACTTACTAGCCAGTGTTGATGGGCTGCATCCCTTCATTATGGTCCGATGTCCTTATGCTGGCTTAGATTGGCGAGGGTGTCCCAACATCCTCTTCACAGCTGATGAGCCGCTAGATGATAGAGGTAATATTACTGTTTTATTTATATTTATTCTAACATGTTCTTTAACTTGTTTTTATTAAATTGTGTAATGAAATTGTCTAATTATTGTTGTGTACTTGTATATATTTTGCAGACATTGGCTCTTTTGATGGCAAGGAGATGTCGGGTCCACCACATGATCCAGGTGTGGATCCTGATGATGACGATCAGGACATGCCTGATGCCGAGGATGATCATGATGAGGATGAGGCCGGTGCAGCAGAGAGACATGTTCCTGCTCATGGTGCACCGGTGCTGCCTTTTTCTAGGTGTGGTCGACCTGAGACTAGATATAGGATGGAGTTGGGCAACCAACTCTATGCATTGATTGTTGATGTGGGCATCAAGCACGCTCATTACAGAGGCATACAGGTCGATGCTAGGCTGTTACAGATGTGGAGAGGCATGTTGCGTGACATGTACGGCCTGATGCGGCATGTCGTAGGAGCTACAACATCTATTACGCAACTTAGGAGGATTGTCCGTAGCTATAGGCATAGTCGAGCCGCGGCACGTGATGGACAGTCCGTGAGCAGCGACTCACATGCATCTCATGATCGTTCACCTCGCAGCGCGCCTGATGAGCATGAGGCTCCACTGGCAGCATCTGACAGTCATCATGGAGATGAGGCTGGACCATCGGCCACGTCCAGTCAGCAGCCTGCAGCATCCATCAGTACTAGTCATGATCATGAGCAGGCTGGACCATCGACCGCTGAGGCTGCACTATTGACTGAGCAGGCCTCCACTACTATTGCTCATATTGATGTTGTACTACCACCAGCGGATGCATCCATCAGTACTAGTGATCATGATCATGAGTAGGCTCGACCATCGACTGTCGAGGCTGCACCCAGCTTTACTGAGAAGGCATCCACTTGTAGTGCTATTGATGTTGTTATACTACCACCAGCGCCTGATCCATGACATTTATATTACAGTTGTATATTTTTAACATTATTCAATTGTATATATATATGGTCCATGTATTTTATGTTCATGTTGCAGTTGTACTTAATTTTCATGTTGGTGATCATCATGATGTGGCATATTTTGTTAAGTCATGTTAGATATGTTCATTTAATGTTTAGCTTGCAGATAGATGTGTATATATGATAGTATGAGTTATTTGACATATTGAGATGTATATTTGATGTTTGTGTTGTGATGATCTTAATATATAATGTTAATTTGATGTTTGAATGTGTTTATTAGTCGAATATGATGTTTGTATGATGGTTATCATGATCGTGATGATGTTTATTAATTAATTTAATATTAAATGACCATGATATTCATTAAATATTATGTCGTGATTGTAATTGTATGTAAAATTGTAAAATTTATTTGTATTTGTACAAATTGTAATTTTAACTGTAATTGTATGTAAAATATTTATTAATGTAAAATTTTAATTTTAATTGTAATATTTAATTTATTCTAAAATGATTGTAATTGTATATATGAAAAATTGTAAATGTAATTCTATGTAAAATTGTAAATGTAATTGTAGGTAAAATTCTAAAATTGTAATTGTAATTTTAATTGAATTGTATGTAAAATATTTGTAAAATTGTAAATGTAATTCTATGTAAAATTGTAAATGTAATTGTATGTAAAATTCTAAAATTGTAATTGTAATTTTAATTGAATTGTATGTAAAATATTTGTAAAATTGTAATTGTAATTGTAAATGTAATTCTATGTAAAATTGTAAATGTAATTGTATGTAAAATTAAAATTGTAATTGTAATTCTAATCATAATTCATGTATGTGAAATTAATGTAAAATTGTAATTGTAATTTTAATTCTAATTGTAATTATTGTACTTTTAATTGTAATTGTATGTAAAATATTTGTAAAATTTTAATTCTATTAATGTGAAAATTTTAATTGTATTAATGTGAATTGATTTCATTAAAATATTTAAATTTGTAAATTTGCAAATAATTGTAAAATAACAAATCTAGAATAATACGAATTTTTGTAACATAATAAAGTTTAGAAAATAATGAAAATAAATTCATGTACTTTATAATTATCATTATTTTATTATGATCTTACATACAAAAAAAAGAACTTTATCCAATTTGATGCGCTTATCATCCTAACACACACCGGTGCATCGTATTAATATGACGAACTGGTGCGTCACAACTCTTCTGTGCCGGTAACGAATAAACACAAATAAAAAAACGCAACTCCATTTTCTTTAAGTGAAAAAAAAAACGGCAATTTGAAAAATGGGCAGCAAAATATTTTCAAAAATCTAATTTCATAAAATAATTCTTTAAATAGTAAACACTTTTCATTATTTCACTTTTTTTGCTTAAATTTTCAGCCATATATTTGCAGGAGACAGACCTGGAGCAAGAAAGCAGGAGGGCACTGTGGAGCAGGGAAATACATTCGAACAGAAGTATTCAGACAATCAGAAACCAAACCTCTGGTGATTCAAACACTGTATCATAGAATTTGAAACCATCTTGTGATTAAATTTGATTATTTTTTTTACTCTTTTTTTTTAATACCCTAAACCCTTCATTTTTTGTTTTTTGTTTTTTCCCTTTCTTCTCCCTGTTTCTGTGATTTCAGAATTAGGGTTTTCATTTTAGATTGACATCCAACCCACGAGACGACTTGCATAGTCAGATCCCAATCCATTCGACCATTGTGTGAATTTTTGAAAAAATAGATTTTTCTTTATCGGTGCGCCCTACGTACACTACCGCACCGGTGCGCTATATTATACGGCGCACCGTGGAAGTACTATAGTAAAAAAAATGAAAACATTTTTTTCTTAATCTATGTGCCAAATCTGAAATAGGGCACCGGTGCTCCATTTAACTAGGCAAGCACTGTACGATGTATTACACTGTTTTTGCGGTGCGTTTATAATACCATACGCATCGTTAGGTATATTACACTATTTTTTGCGGTGCGTTTATAATACCCAACGCATCGTACAGAGTATTATACTATTTTACGGTGCGTTGTTAGTATCCCCACGTACCGGCTGCGATGCGGACCTCGTGAAAGCCACACCGATGTCTTTAGATTTATTTTCTACTTGAAAAGTTGATCATTTATTTATAAATATATTAATGAATGATATGGTACAGGTTTCAGATTGATAAAGAAATGTATGACAAGAGATCAAGTAACAAAAATACTGTTAACACATCAAGAAAAGCAAAAAAGGCAAGTTCTTTGTAAATTCTTTATAAAAAATATTATTTTTGAACTATATGTAAGTTTAACTAATATGTATTGTTTACTGTGTATCATGCAGAGCCACAAAATGATGAAGCTCGATATGATTATTTCTGATCTAGGACCAGAAGAGCGTAAAATTTTAATGGAAAAATTGCAAAAGGATGAATCAGGTGAATGAAAAAATACTATTGATCCAATATGAGTTTCTTTTTTTAATTATCATTAATAATATACTTAAAATTATTAGATAACATGTGTCAAACAGTCTACTAATTCACATCTGTTTAATGTTCTACAGGGACCAAAAACTCAGAAAAGGAATGTTGTTCTAAGAAAAGAAAAAAAATAGAACATGCAAATGAAAATCAATTGCTCCTTAGCTCATCAGGAGTGGTGCTGGAAGTTAACGAAAGGGGCTCAAACTTTTACAAAAGTTTGAGGGATATAGTGGAACGAATGTATAGACGTTCTTTCCAACAACAACGTGCTTCAAATGTAATATGTAATCATTGAATTTTTCGATCATTAGGTACAATAAATAAACAATTTAGCATTAAATATTAATTTTCAAGAATTTTCTTGCAGAAAAGAAAAGAAAATGGAACCCATTCAACACATAAAATAGGATGACAAGGAAGAAAATGGTTGATCTCTAAGTTTGTGAGTAATTGTTACTTCCTTATAACAACTTAGCTAGATTTCATTTTTGTATTTTTGAAGTTGTTTTACAAAAATCATCATTGAATGTCTTCAAACAGGTGCTAACATACAAAGAATAACCATTAGACGAATTGATTGAAATTGGGTTAAATATGGGTTGTGAGTATATGTTGGCATATCATAATTTAATTGTGGAATTTGTAAGCATCTATCCATCATGTTTTACTTAGCTCCGTCTATAATTAATAGAAAAAAAACATATTTTATATTAAATATATGATTTGTTATGGGGTATAAAAATTGCAGGAAACAAAGTATGGAACTGCGCCAACAGATGAAATTTTGAAAGATGGCATGGTACATGATTTTGAAAGAATGTGTATAGTTTATGAGTCAATTTTTGCTATGGTATTTCATTTTTCTTTTCGATTTACATTGATGTATATTATTTAATATTGCAATTTTCATTATTCTCACCAATGTATATACACTCATTTCATTATTATTTTTATGTTTGTGGATGGAAGGTGAAGAAGAAGAAAACAATCAATGTCGTGAACACAACATTCCTGAAATAACCCAAGTCATGGAAGTAGCTCTAGCAGTGACAACAATTCAAGCGAAGAATGATAATCACTATGTTTGGATATCAAAGCAAGGTGTTTTATTTTTTGAAATATGTCTGTGAAATCAGACATTTTGTTTAATGTAATGGACATAGTGTCCCAATTGAAAGATAAAGGGATACGAATATTAACTGTCCCATTTTGTATGATAAAGACTGTCTTATTCATATATATTATATATATAATCATAAAATATGTTTTAATTTATTCTATTGTGTTCTCCATTATCACTATTGCGTTCTCCATTGTCGTTTTCAAATGCACTAATAAAAATTTAATTCATATGAATATTGTTATAAGATATATATGTGTCGACTTTTGATGAATAATGAATTTTAAAAAGACACAATAATTCTAATATGATATAACAAATTAATCCAAACAACACATTCAAATGCATTAATAAAAATGTACTTAATATGAATATTGTTATAAGATGTGTCGACTTTTGATGAATAATGACTTTAAAACAATCACAATAATTTGACTGTCACAGGTCGATGTTTCTAAAAAAAATAAAATGAAAATCGCTGCGTGTCAGTAAATGTCAACCGGTGCGTTTATGTGTCTATACGCACTGGTGCGTTTATGATCTATGGGTACTGCACAAATATCGATACCAGTTATAAATATCGGTGTGTTGACCGGATAAATCAATCTTACGGACAAGATCGATTTCCCTAGTACCAAAAGGTAATCTAGCAACAAACAACCAAATAAACCTATCTTTCTCTAGACATATGCGATTTACAAAAGAATACTATAAAGGTGTTAAGGTCTTACCGTAGATCCAATGCTTGTTCAAAG